>WWET01000459.1:325521-342742 GCA_011038615.1 Limnodynastes dumerilii | reverse complement strand
GACGTGTGCGTATGACTGCGGTTACATTGGCAAAAGTTAAGGTAGGGTTTGGAAAGCGTATTTTGACAAAATACGTACGTTCAAGGGGTGTGCCTAGGGGAGTGTATAGAATGTACGCACTCGTATATACGCTACGCGAGTAAACGTACGGCAAACGTAGTTCTGGATCTACCCTAATGTTATTAAGGAAATGAATTACAACATTGACAAGGGGACTGATCCAGACCTACGTCAGCTTGCGTTCTTACGCTCGGCGTAGTCGTAAAAACGCTGTTCTGCGCATGCGCGTGGCAGGTGTTCTGGGCATAATCTTTGAACGTATTTATGAAAGTAAGTTCTACACCGTAACTATGAACGAAGGGGCGTGCCAGCCATACGACACCCGTAATTACGCTTCGGAGGCGGGGTGCGGCATGTAAATCATACAGTATGGGCATGTTAAGCGTCGTAAGGCGTAAGGCGGCATAAATACGGACGACCGAGGGGAGTGCCTAAGGGAGTGCTTCATAGGTACGCTGGCGTAAATACGCTACGCACAAGGGCCTATTATCTGCGTAGGTCTGGATCAGGCCCAAGGTAACATTTTATGTAATGTCTTTATTAATTTATTTCATATTTTTTCATATAATACTAAAACTAACATTTAGTTGTTAAATATATTTTTTATCACTGTATTATAAAAAGTACACACCAAAATGTATTTTATGCTGCTATTGTTTAAAGCAAATTATAATTTAAATTGTTGTAGCATCCTTTTTTATAACCACGATTAATGCACATTTAGAGGTTTTTAATTTTTTATATTCTAAAAACAAAAAGTATATATTCTAAATAATGTAATAAACAGTACTTATTAAATTGAAAAAAAAAATAACTAGGGGCCTGATCCAGACTCCCGCACGCTTTCCGTGCATGTAATAACGCGCGACAGAGGGGAGTGCAAACCCCCTGTCACTCCCCTCTGTCGTGCGGGCTTTATGGCAGCCTACACTGCCATAAGTCTGCATTAAGTCAGACGTGCGGATCAGCGGTCCGTGCCACCGCTGATCCGCTACAGTGTATGAGCCCCTTCCCGCACTGTACACTTACCATGCTTTAGCGGGCGGAAGGGAAGCACAGCCCATTTCCTCGGAAATGGGCTTGGACGGAACAAAGATAGGTCAGGTGAGTTACGCGCCTTGCGTGCGTAAGTCACAGACGTTATTAATTGTGAATCCGGTCCTAAGACAGCAATGAAAAAAGAATGTCTGAATCACTACAAATAAAAAGTATATATAGCCATATAAAGCCATATATTAGGTAATTTCCTATTCCTACGTATGGCATACTTACACACTGGAAAATACGACCGAGTGTGTGGGTGTGGTCTGTTATCCTTGCAGCGCATTTGCGTATATTTGCGGTGCGTATTTTTAGGTAAGCACACAATCCTAAGTGTGAATCAGGTCCTTAAAGAGTGAACTAGCAAGGAAAATCCGTCTTGCTTTTGCATGCAATATAGACTGTGGAGGGGTAATTTTATATTGTGGGAGTCCAATAAGGAGAGCATTGCAGTAATTAATGAGAGAGATTAATAGTGCATGAATGAGAATTTTTGCTGTGCCTGTGAGTTGCATGTATTGCTTAGTAGTGACAAGGAATTTATTTTTTTATTCTGGTTACAAAATTGTTCTCTGTGTTTTATGATATTCACATGGATAGCCTAATGTAGGATGGTCACTGGTGTTAAATATTAAAGTATTAAACAAGAGGATGCACATTTAAAGTATGCAGGGGTCGCATGAACACCCTAGTATTGGCCCTGGTGGTTTATGTTTTTACCAAGGCAGAGGAGGGTATTGTATAAGTGAATAGTAATGTGTCACATAGGAAGCATAGAAAATTAAATTTTCTGAATGTAATTCTGTGTGGGCTGCATTGGTGGTGGAGATACCTTTCCGGACCGCAGCCTGCACTGAAACTATGCTCCTCCTCCCCCTGCAGGGACGTCTGCGCGGCTTGCCATTAAGCAGCCTGACGCTGACGTGACCTGTACTTACTGCAAAGAAGGCACGTCGCGGGGAAGACACAGAAGAGGTGGGCACGACCCACTATGAAACCGGGATGAGTCTCAGCAGTACTTACATAGATGGGGGAGGGGAGCTGGATGCGCATAATGGGGAATATTGAGGAGGGCTGGAGACACATAATGGGGAATATTGAGGGGGGCTGGAGGCACATGATGGGGAATAATGAAGGGGGCTGGAGGCACATGATGGGAGATGCTGAGGGGGCTGAAGGCACATAATGCGGAATACTGGGGGGCTGCAGAGACATGATAGGGATACTGGGAGACTTGAGACACATGATGGGGATACTGGGGGGCTTCACAGACATAATGGGGATACTGGAGGGGCTAGAGAGACATGATGGGGATACTGAGGGGCTGCAAAGACATGATGGGTATACTGGGGGGATGGAGACACATGATAGGGATACTGAGGGGCTGCAGAGGCGTGATTGGGGGGCTGCAGAGACATAATGGGGATACTGAGATGCTGCAGAGACATGATCAGGATACTGGGGGGCTGCAGAGATATGATGGGGAATACTGGGGTCTGGAAACACATGATGGGAATACTGGGAGACTGAAGATACATGAAGGAGAATATTGGGAGACTGGACCCACAATGGGATGGGAGTATATGCAAGGGGGAGAGACTGGGTGAATATATACACTGTACACACGCACAAACTGAATAACTAAGTGCTTACAAGGCTGTGCCTCTATTGTATTATGGTTACAAATGTCTTCTATTTTTGAGACCTTTTTTAACTGCATTGTGGTTACAAGAATGTTGAATTTATTGTACAGTGGTCAGAAAGATGCAGTCTGTATTGTATGGTGGTCTGTATGGTATACTGGTCACTAGGTCTGAAAGACAGCATATACGGAATCTACGTACTGAAACGATACGTAGATTACGTACTATAGTTACTATGCATGCGCAGTAGCTATATATCGGCATACTACGGTTGCAGTTTTTAGGATGAAATGGTAATTGTATAGTGGAGACTAGAATACTGCCTGTATTGTATAGTAGCGGCTATAATTAGCTTTTTTTATATTACGGTCACAGGATTGTGTTTTATGATGCTTACATGGGACCTGATTCACAGTTAATAAAATGTAACTTTTTAGGTGCGTATATTTAGGAGAGGATATAATGCGCATGCGTAGTAACTTATTATGCGCAATCTACGTTGGACTTAGGGACGGGACTGCTGTGAATCGCCACTACGAGCCTATTGCAGCAAGGTTTGTAGTAACTTAAGAAGGGGGGGGGGTTCCGGGAAAACGTAAGAACTCACATAAGAAGATTGGGTGAAGGGAGGTATTTAAATGATCGTATTTTGGGCGTGGATAGCCAGAAACTTTCTTATTTAGCCACCCTACACACACAACTTTGAACTAAAGATAAAGTAGCCCTATGGCATTTGTAAGTTGATTAAGAACCTGAAAACTCGGGGTGTGACAGGTGAGTCTCCTTGCTACTAGTTGCGTATAATTAAGAACCTAACACTTTCTTAAGCTTGAATCAGGTCCATGGACACTATACTCTAGTAGCTATAATGATAAATTGTTAAACAGGTGGGCGCAAATTAAAAGTTTGCAGGTTGGCGACAAACACCCTAGCGCCGACCCTGGACAGGATTTTTTATAAATTGTCAGAAGAGTCACAAAGAATGAAGGGGCAGATGACCTAATAAAGACTAATGGGCACAGAAGGAGGGGGCAGATGACAAACTGGATATTCAAAAAGGAATGGGCACAGAAGGAGGGGGCAGATGACAAAGAGGGACAGAAAGACGTTATGGGTACAGAAGGAGGGGGTAGATGTATAATGTATATTAATGTTCTAAAGTTTTGGTTACATTTTTATTTCTGTTAATAGGTGGGTAGGGGCCCATATGCATTGCTTTTCCCAGGGCCTACAATTTTGTTAAGATGGCCCTGGGTGTTAATACAGCGCAGAGAAGAGAAGGGGGATGTGATACTACAGAGGGAAGAGAAAGACGATTTATTACTACAGAGGGGATAGGAGGGGAGTTTGTTACACAGAGGGGAGAGGAGACTTCTCCTGTGCTGCACCTTCTCTCTGGTATAAACTTCCTCACCCATTAAGACTATGCTCTACTCTACCAAATTTCAAGCATTCTGTTAAAACTCATCTCTTAGGACAAGCTTACCAAGTTTCTAAAGATCATTTTTAAGTTTTGTCTATCCTGTTTTTCAACCACTTTGCTTACACAAACTTGCACAATTTCTCTCTCCATACTAAAATTACCCTTGGTACTGCTAGTAACAATGCTGTGTGATAAAATCATAGCAAGAAATTTTTCTATATAACCTGGCTGGTTCAGTGTGTGGTATATAGCCTTCCCCTTATGTGTCAACCCCTTACAGTATAAGCTTGCTAGTATGGCCCTCATGGTGCCTTGACAAAGCCCTTATGCAAAATGTGCATCGGCCGTTTCTCTAACTCTCCACCTTACCTTAAATGCTTCATTAATACTTGCAGTGCATTAGTTAAAATTGTACAATATGTGAGTGCTTTTAGTCGCTCCATATAGATAGTTTAGAACCCATGTTACTCTCCTGCACTATTTATGTGCTTGACCAAGATTTGCAGCTGATTAGACTTAACTACATCTCCAGCTGGTTAATGGACAGAGTCTGCACCTTCCATTCTTGCCTGGTGTTATTGTTGCTGCACAATTTATAGCACAATGTGTGTGCTCTCATATTAAATGGTATCTATTTCTGTTAAGATCAGAGTTAAGATTATGTGGAAACTATAAATCTTACTACTACACATAAGATATTCCATCTATTATATTTTCAACCTAAATTAAAAGATATAGGGCCTGATTCAGACTTAAGAAGGAGCTTAAAATAAGAGAGGAAAGTTACTCCTGGGCTATACCATGTTGATTTCAGGGGGAGTCAAGTTAATTGTATACTTTGCATGCAAGAATATATCTTTGAATTGCTTACTGTACACAGATATTGACCTGCTTTGCTATTAAACACTTATTTAGACTTGGGCTTGGAAACACCAGCTCTCAACTCTAATAGTGTTGGCAACAGATGAAATATGACTCCCCAGCAATCAACATGGTTTAGCCCAGGAGTAACTTTCTTCTCTTATTTTAAGCTCTTTCTTAAGTCTGAATCAGGCCCATAGGGCCTGATCCAGACCTATGCACGGGTGCATTTTTACGACAGGCGTAAGCGTAAAAACGGCCATTTGTACTTACTGCGCATGCTCAGGGCAGATGTTACGCTCATGTTATGCTCCGAAATTCTGAGCGTATGAGCCTTGATCGTAACACCTTAGTAAATACTGTCGAGGGGGCGTGTCTGCCATACGAAATCCGTAAATACGCACCGAGGGCAGGCTGAGGCATTTATATCGTACAGTATGGGCTTGCTAAGCGACGTAACTACACATTGAGCTTACGGACGCCCAGGGTTACGCTCAGGTTTGGTGGGCATAAGAAGGCAAAATTAAGTACGACCAAGGGGAGTGCCGAGAGGAGTGCATCGTAGGGATGCTGGCGTAAATACACACATGAGCACATGAGCGTTTCATGAGCGTAGGTCTGGATCAGGCCCATAGTTTGCATTATTTTATTGTAAAGCAGTATTTAATATGCTGATGGGAATTATTGCAATTGCACAAAAATGTATGTCAATGGAAGGATCTGGAATGAGTGTTGCTACAAGAAGGAGAGGCATATGTTACATATTGGGAAAGTTACTGAAATTGTAAAGCGCTACGTAATCTGTTGGCGCTATATAAAAACCTGTTAATAAGTAAATAAAATACAGGAGAGAGACATGAAATGCGCCCTCTGGCATGGCCACACTAAACCACTACTAAACTGTCATTCGTTCCACACCCCGAAATGGCTTACAGTTATGGTACAACGGGGCTGCACCATCCAGCATAAAGGGTTCAAATGCAAACATTTCTTTTATAATAACAAGTAAATCTTAGAGGATAAATAGATATTTAAGTGCATGATAGTACATGTGTTATATTGACTTTATGACATCTAGGGCCGTATTCACAGATGCATATGTATAAAGTACGCAAATATACGCACGTACGTGGCAAGGCAACACCCATGACACTCCCCTTACACAGACTTTTTTTGGTGACTTACGTGTCCATAGGGCAACCTTAACTCTACGTGTGTAGTTATGTGCGTATTTTTCTTCCGTATCTGCGTACATGACCGCGATCATATTAGTCCATTTAAACGCCCCCCCGCCCCTCCGTCAAATTTATAAATTCGGGCCTAATGGACTTAAATGGCTACATCGAACGTAGATTGCGCATAAAAAAGGTTACTACGCATGCACAGTTCAACCGTACCTAAAAATACACACGTAAAGAGTAGCAAAATCGGATCTGTGAATCTGGTCCCTAATGTGCAACATAGGCTCATACTCAGATATAGGATGTTAAGAGTGAGAATTGCAAGATACAGGTACATGATTGTACTGAAGGCTGTACACTTCCTCCGAGCGGAGCAGCTCATCTGACCTCCTTCGTAGAGTGATCTAGATTTTTACATGACAATCTCCGTCTCACTGGAAATATGTTTTCTATAAAACACCCCCTTCTCTGTTCTTCTTGTGGTCTTGGCCAATGTAATTATTAGTGAAGGATATTATAAGCTGTCATTACAATTCTTTGCTTAATTAGTCTGCATATGTTTTTATGACAGTTCTGGTGTAGGTATTAGTACACATGTTATCACTTTGTGGTTTTAATTACAATTTACTTTTCATTATGTAGAATTTATGCTTTCATAATTCTGCATAATTAAGCAACAAAAGTAAATTGTTGGGTGATCCTGTAAGAATTGAAATGTGTTGCTTGAACCTCATGTTATGTATTCATATGTGATGAAGGAACTTCCTCTGACATGTGTAAGGATTTAAAATGATCTATTACAATGTAACTGGTGCATTATCTTTTAAAAGGTTTTGTATTAGTTTAAGAAGAAGAATGGGAAGTTAGCAATTATTAGTAAAGACATGTATTGGTTGATCTCATTGTATCATAAAGCAGAGAATAAAATGTTAAGGCTTGTTAATGCTTGTATTTCTCTAGAATGTAGGCATTTACAAGTTGATCCCAAATTCTTTGGGCCTCATTTACTAAAGTCGATTTTGAGCAGCGATTCCACATAGATCATCATCGCTGTGCTTTAGTAGCAATTTTTTTTAAAAATTTGCGGCATTTACTATGCCCATATTTTTCCCATCGATGTTGAATCGCCGTCGATGTTGATCGATTTTAAAATGTAAAAATCGCTATGCTTTTCTATTGAAAAGCACAGCGACTCTTCATCTCAAAATCGGCATCATTTTTCTATCACATTTGCAGGGACATTTCTATCACTTATCAGGCTGCTGCTTACACTACTATAAGGATTAGCATGGCCATGTTCAAACACATGGCCATGCTCTTCCTTATAGTAGTATATGTGTCAGTAGGATAAGTGATAAGTGATAGGAAAATGCTTGTAGTGTTTTTTACTCTTAAGGGAGGCTCTTTTTTTCAAGCCCTCAAACATCGCACTTGAGGCGATTTAGTCAAGTCGCCTTTAGTGAATTTACTGTGTTATATCATTAACATTATAAAAATCGGGACTGGGAATGTAGAACGATGTAGGTTGATTTGATTGTGAAAAAGCCCAAAGTCCCGGGACTTTGACTTTAGTAAATAAAACAATGCAACAAAAAAACCAGTTAAAGTCCTGGGACTGTGGGCAATTTCATAAAATAGTAAATGAGACCCTTTGTGTACTACTACACCTTCTCAATTACTGCTTGTTTATCTTGCTCCTTATCCTGCAATATTCTACTGGCTCTAACCATGTGTACATTTTGTTTAATAGTAGCTTTTTGGTCTCTGTTTATAATATATTTTATGTGTAGAACAATATTGTTCCTATGTGTGTCATTAACTGTTGTTTATTGGATTCATTTTGTTTTTTGTATGTTGTACATTGTCCAGCCAACTTATAGTGTTAATGTGCTAGTTCAGATGGAAAAGTGGGTATGTGCCCTAATTGATGATATTTATAGAGAAAGGAACAAATGGAGAGAGAGAGATGGAGAAAGAGAGAATGCAACAAAAAAAAAAACAGTAAAAGTCCTGGGACTTTGGGCGATTTCATAAAATAGTAAATGAGACCCTTTGTGTAGAGAGAGAGAGAGAGACAGATACAGAGAAAGAGAGAGAAAGAAAGAGACAGAGAGAAACAATGAAGTTTACAAGTTTATGAATCAGCAGTGTTCCACCCAAGGGTGCAGACTGAAATTTACCAGGGCACAGTCCATGAAGAAATGGCAGAGATACAAGGCTACAATGATGGTTTTATGAGATGTCACTTTTACTACATGACACCATTGAGTGGCTGACCCAAAGCATAACTGGTCCTACAACTCAATTGTTCAACCACTGATACCCATGATCTGTTATTTTGTGTAAATATGTTATGAAATTCTCCTCCTCTCCTTTGCCAAAACCGCCCTTGTGTGTTTTGGTTTTGGTTCATAAAAACAGCTAAAATCCCAGAATTTGGGGGTGTTTTTGTTCCTACAGTATTATTAACCTCAATAACATTTATTTCCAGTCTATTGTATACACCTTACAGCTCACACTATTGTTTTTTTTTTCCAGTTTAGGCCAAAAGGTTGGCTGGATGACTAAGCTAAGTGACAGAAGTCACTTTGTGATTGCCGCAAAAATGTCAATCAGTCACACGCTGAGGTTGGGCAGAGAACAACCACAGTATATCAGTACCCCTATACAGTACACAGCCCCTATATAGTTACAGCCCCTATACAGTACACAGCCTCACATGGCAGCCCTTTGTCACACAGCACTGCAGCCAAATCCCCAGTAACCCCAAGTATCCCCCATCATATGTCTCCAGCCCCCCAGTATCACCCATCATGTCTTCAAACCCCCAGAATCCCCATCATATGTCTCCAGATTGCCAGTAACCCCATCATAATGTCTCCAGCCCCCCCCAGTATTTCCATAATGTCTCCAGCCTCTCCCCAGTATTCTCATCAGATTTTCCTTACTTATCTTTGATGTTCCCTCATGCCTTCCTCCGCACTCCTTTCTCCGACGTGGCAATGCTCTCTGTGAACAATGCTAAAACCCCGCGAGATGATGAGGTTTTCATCGAGGCATGAGGGGGGATCTAAACCATTTTCGGATCCCGCCTTGGATCCCAAAGTTCGGGTGGATTTGGTTCTCAGAAAACTGAACCCGCTTATCTCAAATTCTTTTTAAATATAAAATGGGGATTTAATCCAAGAATGAGATAATTGACACAAAGCAGTCCATCATGTGACTAGGCCCTTGCCCATGAAAACTTCTGTTAATGGTAAAGTTTTCACACACCAGCCTCGAAACATATTTTTACATAACGTTCCTGTGCAACAAGTCTAATTTTATTACTTTTCAAGAGCAAAGCAATATCGTGGAAAGCAATATCGTATACAATTAAAACTGGTAAAACGAACACCTTTATTCTCAAACTTCCTTCAGCACAGAACAGTAAAATAAACATCAGGGGCATGTCTCCAGACTGCCAGTAAGCCCATCATAATGTCTCCAGCCCCCCCCCCAGTATTTCCATAATGTCTCCAGCCTCTCCCCAGTATTCCCATCAGATCCCCTTACTTATCTTTGAAGTTCCCTCATTCCTTCTTCCACACTCCTTCCTCCGATGTGACAATGCTCTCTGTGAACAATGCTAAAACCCCGCGAGATGATGAGGTTTTGCCTCGATGACGTCCCGCCTCGGATCCCAAAGTTCGGTTGGGTTTGGTTCTCAGAAAACTGAACCCACTTATCTCAAATTCTTTTTTAATATAAAATGGGGATTTAATCCAAGAATGAGATAATTGACACAAAGCAGTCCATCATGTGACTAGGCCCTTGCCCATGAAAACTTCTGTTAATGGTAAAGTTTTCACACACCAGCTTCGAAACATATTTTACATAACGTTCCTGTGCAACAAGTCTAATTTTATTACTTTTCAAGAGCAAAGCAATATCGTGGAAAATATCATATAAAATTAAAACTTGTAAAACGAACACCTTTATTCCCAAACTTCCTTCAGCACAGAACAGTAAAATAAACATCAGATGAGCAATTAGAAGTAAATCATATTCTGTAATAGATTTACTGTAAAATAGATTTAATGAAGTGGGTGGGATATAAAAAGCCAGGTAGGCAGTACATAGGTATTACATTGCAATTTGCACTGCAAGCACAAGGCAGCATTTGCCTGCAGACAGTGGGGCTGATCCAGAGTTTGGGCCAGATGCAGACTTAATGTTATTTTACGTACGCAACTGTACTGGAGTTACGCACTAATAAGTATAATGCCCTCCCCCAGGCACTCCCCTCTCCCGCACGTAACCCTACCAGAACCCTACCTTAACTTTTCCTTGTGTATGTCTGTTCATATGTATCACCTTTGTCGTATATAAGTGCCTAATCCTCCTCCCATGATTCATATATTTGGCTTGCGTAGGGATGCCACGCCCCTTTCGAATGGAGTTACGTACAAGTTATGTATGATCAGTTACAATGCGTAACATCTGCCGCGCAAAGGTACAGTGAGTTTCCACGGCCAGATTTACGAATGTAGCATGCGTAAATTAGTTGTCATTATTAGGTCTGGATCTGGCCCTATGAGAGTAAGGGCAAAACAGGTGCAAGTGTACAGATCGGCTAGTTTACAAAGTAAAGGGAGCTAATTAATTTCAATTCTTTTGCATGCAGGAAAAATACTTTTCCTTTCCACATAGAACGCTCACACACTGCATAGCTTTATGTTTAGTCTATAAATTAGAGTTGAGCTAAGAAACTACACCTCTCAATTCTAATTCTGTTTTCACAGTTTAAATTTGCTTCCCCTCAAATTTCAACACTTGCACTTATTTTGCAGATGTACGTACAGCTCTTAATCAGCCCCAATATTAGTAGCATGACAGACTTGTAAGTTAATATTATTGTCTACAAAATATACCTGCAAAGTATTCTATTTTAACTACATCTGAAGCAACATAATTACAAGCAAGTATCATGTAATAATAGTTGTATTAAATAATTATGAAAATCTGATATAAAGTAATTACATGAATTAAACCAATTAACCCAATTAGACATGATTATAATGCAATCTATGGTTTTCTGTACAAACTGCAGTTGTGACTGTTAAGACTGAACAGTATTAGAAAACATTCATATAACTTGCATAAAGGTCATATCTAGATTAGGGACATGGGTTAAATAGTTCTGTAGATGACATTATCACAGTGACTGTGGATATGATATCTGCATTAGAAGGCGATGATTATAATCTAGCAGTCACAATTTATGAAGGAAGTGACCACAACTGATAATAATGATAAGTTAATAACTAACAAATTACACTCATTAGAGACTTTTTCTGTAAGATGAATGTATGATTGTTATTCTTTTGATAGGCTTTTTCTGGGTTGGTTTACTTAGAACACCACTAAAGACAAAAAACTCTTTATAATCTTTCACCAAGTTAATATGGTCTATTAAGAAAAAAGCAAAAATGTAAAAATAATAGGATCAAATTGAATTCTCTTGGTTGATGCTTGATGCCCTTAATAATCTCATATACGTTTTCCATTGGATGCAGTTGCTGGTCTGTCCAGCCCTATATCGAACATGATACAGTCGCCAGCTGAATGACATCATTATGTACGAAACGATCGCCAATGAGAAAATTGCTATTGTGAATGGATACCTACCGTATTTCTACCTGCTCCCAATAGAAGAACAATTGTGACTGGGCTTAGGTTAAGGTTAGAGCTCAGACTGTAGTTGGGCTAAGGTTAGGGCTTAAGAAAGTAGGTGTAAGGTTAGGGTTTAATGGAAGGTTAGGCTGTGGGACATGAAGGGTTAGGGTTAGGTCTAAAAAAGTAGAAGGTTAGGGTTAGGGCTGAAGGTGAAGCTTAAGGTTATGCTGTGGGAAACGGAGTGCTAGAGTTAGGAAAAGGTTAAGGTTAGGGTTAGGGGAAGGCTCAAGTTTTTAAAACATAAATCTTCGCAGCTGCAGGAGTCACACCACCACCACAAATGGAGACAGCCAGCAATTGCCATTCAGCTGCCGTACGATGGTCTTTCAAAATAGAGACAATCAAATCGGTAATCCACACCCCATTTCCTGATATTATTGTATTATTTCCTGTTTTACAGTATTACAGAGTATATCAGGATTATAGATATAATATCCTGCCCCAAATACTAACAATTGGATGAAAGCAAGCCTCCCTCTCTCCCAGCCTTGGAAGTGTCAGTTCAAAAAGTTGACTTGTTGAGTGTTGGAAGAATGGGCAAGAATAAGAATATGAGTGACTTTGACAATGGTTAAATTGTGATGGCTGCACAACTGGGTTAGAGCATCTCCAAAATAGCAATTATTGTGTCGTATTGCAGTAGTTAGTACTTACCAAATGTGAGCACCTTCAGAGGTCTAGTGGAGTCTATACCTCCACTGGTCAGAGCTCTTTTGGTGACACCAGTTAAACCTTTCCCAAAAACAGGGAAATTATAAAAACTTTGTTTACTTACAATTTAGCAGCTACCTGCTTTCTGCATGGTTCAGTAAATTGAGTTAATGTCACCTATTTAATGTCCTACAGAGGGGTGTGGATCCCCACTAAGAACGGCCCTTTTTTCGATAGGGCAGTTTTCTCCCAGCCAGTTTCGAACTTGCTGGGATATTGATTGCTTATGCCTCAGTGAGACATAGCAATCAATCCCTGGAGCACCGAACATGGTGCTCCGATAGGTAAGTGAAAAACACTACTTCAATTCTTTTTCCTAATTCTAACCCTAACCTTCCCCTCCCCACAGCCTGACCCTAACCGTCCCTTCTCCCTAGCCTGAATCTAACCCTCCCTTCTCTACAGCCCAACCCTAAGAACACCTTCCTGCAACTTGACCCTAACCCTTCCCTTCTATGTCCCTAACCCTAACCCTCCCTTCCTAATAGCCTAACCCCCCCTAACACTAAAAGACCCCGGAGAGATTACTCACCTCTCCGGAGCTGTCATCTGCATGTATGCGGCGGGTGCAGCAGGTCCTGTGAAAATGAATGGGTGAGTAGGCCAATCGGCATAAGCAACCGTTCATAAAAAATATTCTAAAATGACTTCCTTTTCGAAATAGAGAGAGCTGAAAAGGAACTTTTGGCTGGCCCTATTTCTAAAAGAAGCCCATCAGAGCAGAGACTGCAACTGCCTAAGGAGAGAATGTGTGACTCACCCTGTGAATTGAATGGGTGATGTCAGCTCCATTGTCTGATCTCTGTAGGAAGCCAGCAGCTGCCAAGTGGTAAAATAAAACCCCAAAATTTTAATGAATTACTAATGAGCTGCAATTTAGATTGCCCACTATGGGCCGTATTCAGAGCTCCGGCCGCAATGGAATTGAGGCTGGAGTTTTGAGAAATGGCTACTGCGCATGCGCAGTAATTTTGTAACGTAATCTATGTTACTTCTTGCAACACGGATTGCGTATATGCAGTCTTAAAGACCGCGTATACGCAATCTACGTTGCAAGAAGAAACGTAGATTACGTTACAAAATTACTGCGCATGCGCAGTAGCCATTTCTCAAAACTCTGGCCTCAATTGCATTGCGGCTGGAGTTCTGAATACGGCCCCATGTCACTAAATATGCTTCATGTCAGAGAAAGCTTTATCTGGGCCCATCTGTACACAATTGTTATATAAAATATAATTTGAATAAATATCTATTACCTATTTATTTAGTGTCTGTATTTTGTTTATTTCATTTTACCAATAGCAATGCCAAAATCTTTTTTTAAAATCCATTTTACATCATTAAGAAGCTTTCACCCATACTACTACCATATTAACAGCAATTGTAATAAGACAAAGACACACAAAAAGAAAATAACTATATTAAATAGAGGCTGAATTACAATGTATATGTTTTTATTCAGAATGAACCTTTGTCCCAACCATGTATAAAAGTGTGGCTGCTAGGAATGCAAATGGCTCAGATAATCACCATCTCGTTTCTGCTCCTAGTTTAATGATACCACTGAGCTCACAAAGAGCCTCAGGATACACTGCTTGCTTCAAAAGAAACCTCATTGTGAAAAGATCCGTGGTGGTATATTGTATGTCATGGCAATCCATAAAGAATGCAATTTCTCCTAATTGTCATGAGCTGAGAAATATCTTGCACAGAACCATCCCTGTAGAATATGGTCTTAAGCCGGTATATTAAAGCTGACAGCCTGTCCCAATAAAAGTTCCAACAATGGCAGAATATTATTTTGTTAGGATTTACAATACAAGCAGGACAAAATGTATATAGGCTGAGAGAGAGAGAAGTGTTTCTGAGGCCTTGCCGCACTGTTTCATGCAGGATGACTTATTAAAAAGACATTTCTGTTGTAATAAACTCCTATCGTCTCATCCCCCTTCCCTTGCTAATATATTTACTGTAATAGTATAAGGCACAGCAGAAATAAAAGAAGTAATAAAAAAAATAATAAAAAAATATATATATATATAATACGATTGGAAGAGTGTGCGCGCTTCTCTTGATGCACAAGAAAGTCCAGATTCCGTCCCTGTAATTTAGGCACAAGACTGTTTGATACAGTCGCGGCTTCCCCTTAGAGTACGCGGGTCCGAATCCACGTGTTCACTAGAATCAAAATCACAAGAGAAGGGGGCGCTTCATTGTGCAGACGTATTTAATAAATAAAAACAAATAATGGTAAAAAACATGTACCAGAGGATTCGCTTGATACAGTAGCATGTAACAACCAATACAGCAGTCAAAAGCGCCGGCAGGCGGCTTTAATCTACCGGACCGAGACCGAGATGAATCCTTCGGCTGCCACTACGGGGAGGAGAAGGCCGTCGGTGATGGTATGCTGCACGTTGCTGATCCCACAGGTATAGTAGGCGTGTCCCCTACGCGTTTCGTTGGCTTGCAACTTCGTCAGGGGGAGTGACAAGCCCACTACATTCAGTTCTTAAATAGCGTTTTAACAGCTGAAGAATAATTAGCTAATACAAGAGATCCAAATCGCTGATGTTTAAAGGGCTAGCAACCTCTAAAGGCAAACGCATACTTGGAAACAAGAGCACAGCATATATAAAATTAGAATACAATACAACAGATTCACCAGGTATATATCAAAAAATAAAATAAAATGAAAATGAAAATTTAGACCATTATACTATCAGGCAAGACAAGACCATTTCATAAAATATATATGTGTGAAACTACCACATACAATGGATACATCCTAACGCCAGCCATACCACTGATCTTAAATGGTACTAATACCCAAAGTTATACTAATTTTAAACCATTTTTCTTAGAAGCACATATAGATGGAACTTTTAATTAGACAATAATATATATGGCTAAATAGAATAGAATGTTATTTTTTAAAGGGTGTAATATCACACCATTAGATATTAGAAAACCAAAAACCCGGTTTGGTATTAGCCCAAACAATTTAAAGGAAAGGTGTTATTTCAAAGTTTTCGTTAAGTCCGTGGGGTGACAGGGTATTCAACATAATTATCCAGAAAGTTTCTCTCTGTGACAATCTGTTGTCCCTGTCACCACCACGGATATCTTTCGGAATTACCTCTATAATTTTAAAAGTTACTGTATCTATGCTCGAATTGTGGACAAGGCAGAAGTGTCGAGGGACACTGTGGTTGAGAACTTTGTTGGAAATATTTCTGAGGTGCTCCAAAGCTCGCAGCTTGAAGCATCTCTTGGTCTTCCAGACGTACTTCTTACCACATCCACACTCGAGCATATATACCACATAGTTAGTTGTACAATTAGCATAGTGTTTCATCATGAATCGTTTAGATCCATCATGATTATAAAAGGATGTCTTCTCTTTGTGGCAGTGTTTACACACTTTACATCGTCCACAAGGAAAACTTCCTATTGGTCTAAAACAAGATTCCCTTGTAGGAGCAACACGAATAGGGAGCATACTCGGAGATAGAGTTGATCTTAAATTTTTAGCTTTCCTAAAGCGTACTTCAGGTTTTGATGGGAGAATATTAGATAAATGAGGATCAAGAGTGAGGATTTTCCAGTGTTTATTAATTATATTTGTTACCTGGGACCCTGCTTGATTATAATTGGTAACAAAGGGACAGACAGATTTGCTGTCCTGCTTATCTTGATAGGTCAGCAAAGACTGTCTGTCCCTATTCCTAGCTTTTAACAACCCATTTTCTATCAGGTTCAAGGGATAGTGTTTTTCAAGAAATTTATCTTTATAAAGTGTTGACTGTTCCTCAAACTTGTCCTGGATGGAACAATTCCGCCTCACCCTAACAAATTGTGAGTACGGAATGTTGGACTTCCAACTCCCTAAATGGCAACTCCTATAATCTACATAACTGTTTGCATCGACATTCTTTATATATGTCGATGTATCTAGTTTGGAACTTTCATTCTCTGATTTACTCAAAAAGAGGTCTAAAAACTCCACACTATTGCCACCAAAATTCGCCGTGAATTTGAGGCCATAGGAGTTGTCATTGAGGGAGTCAACAAACTCAAAGAAAGCTTCCCTTGTACGCGTCCAGACCAGCAGGATGTCGTCAATATAACGATACATATCCATACATACATATATATATAAACATACATACATACATACATATACATACATACATATATAAACATACATACATACATATATATACATACATACATACATACATACATATACATACATACATATACATACATACATACATACATACATACATATACATACATATATACATACATACATATATACATACATACATACATACATACATACATACATACATATATACATACATACATATATACATACATACATATATACATACATACATATATACATACATACATATATACATACATACATATATACATACATACATATATACATACATACATATATACATACATACATATATACATACATACATATATACATACATACATATATACATACATACATATATACATACATACATATATACATACATACATATATACATACATACATA
>WWET01000459.1:310587-324287 GCA_011038615.1 Limnodynastes dumerilii | reverse complement strand
AGGTTGTCTTGTCTTTGCCACTTATAAGTGCCATTAGGTGTCTAAAAAAGGGCAGAAGACGGGGGGTAGGTGCGGATACATGCATATACACCTACGGATTTTGCACATGTTTATCCAAAGACTCTAATCAGGCAAAATACGCACGGGAACTTAAGGTTGTCTTTGCCACTTATAAGTGCCATTAGGTGTCTAAAAAAGGGCAGAAGACGGGGGGTAGGTGCGGATACATGCATATACACCTACGGATTTTGCACATGTTTATCCAATCCTAAGACTCTAATAAAATATGGGTCTGGAATGAGGTTTGGCGGCATTGTGCTGATTATGTATTAAGTATAGCGAGATGACTGAATTCATTTATTATATATATTGCAGGGTTATAGGATCGGATTCAGAGTTGTAAAATAAGAGAAAAGTAGGTGGATATTTACACCTGGGCAATCCCCCCAATACCCCGTGCAGGGGAATAAAATTTAATCTGTTGCTTACTGTATTGTTGAGAGGTGACATTTCCCAAGTCTACATACCAGTTTAAAAGTAAAGCTGGTCAGTATCTGTGCAATAATCAAAACATTGACTCCCCCTTCAAACTCTGGATCCAGTGTATAATCTATGCATACCCTCCAACTGTACCTATTTAGCAGGTGCAAAACCTTTTTTAATGGTCTGTATCAGCTAAAAGGGTTCCTGTACCAGATTCTGGCCCAGCAGTTCTCTCCCTCCTATACTCACCTTCCAGTTCTATAATCTCTGATCGCTATAGCAGTGCTGTGGGGACAGACTACTACAGGTCTGCTAAAGTGACAAGACACTCACCTGTAAATCTTTTACTCATATAATTTTAGATTTTTAGATTTTACACCTTATTGTACATGTAAAAATAAGAGCAGATTAGAGCCACGTCCCTTCATGGAACAAGCCACGCCCCCATAATGGATATTCCCCCCCCCCTCTGGGTGGACTGATTTTCCATAAAAAATGTTGAAGTGTCACAGCACTGAATCCAACATTGCTGCGTAACATGTGTATGCATGCACAGTACGATCGCACTGGGTACTTACGCATTTGGAATTGTAAATCCAGTCCTAGAAAAATATATACTTAAATAATGTGAATATTTTAAGTAACATGCTGCCAAAAAGGATAAAAAATTGCGATGCTGAACACAATACAGAGGAAAAAATCAATGAGGGCCTGATCCAGACTGAAACATAAAACATTTCCTGACAAGGATGCAGGTCTAAGGGCAACCCAGACTTCAGCTTACGTGTGGCCCTTGATGGGTAAAAAAATTACTCTGGAACCGGTCCACCCTACGGCTAAAAAAAATATTTGATGCCTAATATAGATGTTCTTTTCAGTAATGTAAACGAGACTCTGAAAGTGTATTTTGCTTCTTAACTATTAATCCATAAAAAGAAACGGTATCCAATAAATACAACAAAACATTGATTGCTTATATCATATGGAAAACAACAATCCTCACCATTCATGTCATTCATGACCAAATACACAGGCAAGTAGAAAAATTATAAACTTGTTATACAAAACAGGGACATGACCTTGTGTAATATCTTAATGATATCATTTGAAATAACAAATGAACGTTATAACAATCACAATTTAGACGTCTTGGTTATTCTGCTCATCAAGAACAAATATCTCTGCAATTTATAATACCTTATCTTGGGATAAGAATGAATGGATCATTCATAAAATGATATTAACGTTTATTTCCCATATGCAATAAATAATACAAAAATATAATGTAATAATTATCTAAAAAATACACAATATAAAACCTTATCCAAAACTTAAATTCAATAAATCTTGACACTAAATATTAAGGCTTTATTAGGAACCATACAGAGGGCTAAAGGTGGAAAAAGGGGCCCTTATATGTCACGTTATGCAACTACCAACCACAGCTGCTATAACTCAAGAACTCAATCACATGAAACCTAATAGCAATACTATAATTTGGTATACCAGGTGATAAAAAAGTGGACAATAAAACTAGAATCTTATAAACTCAAGTTTCATATCTCCACAAATTCCAGTATTTCCAGTATTACTTCATTTAAAAAACTCTTAATTGAAAGTACAAGAAGAATCACAGTAGTATATATGTTCTAAGAAACAATGCCAAAGATCTTATTAGTCTAAATACATTTAAAACAAACAATAATATAAAGGTCCAGATAAAAAATGGTTCAAACAGTCCACTGATTCTAGTGCTATCAAATTAAGAGGAAAAGACTGCAAAAAAACTGTGTATGTGTCTCCCACAAAGTGGAATAATAGTATAAACATTCTCCCAAATCTATTTGGACAAATTTGAATTGGAAATAGAGTGACAGTGCTGTGACCTCAAACCATCAATACGACTGATTGAACATGTTACTTCTAAATGTAAATCCTTCTATACAGAAATGGAAATTCATTTCTGGTGTTTTCATACAAGTGTACACAAGAGTGACGTGAGTACTCATGCCTGTTTACGTACCAATTAGCAGCTACCCGCTTCCTGCAGAGATCAGACAATGGAGCTGATGTCACCCATTGAATGTCCTACAGATCTCGGCCGGAGGCCAGCAGCTGCTAAATATAAATAAACAAAATAAAAGTTTTAATGATTTACTAATGGGCTGCAATCTAGCTTCCCCACCATGTCGCAATACAGGTATCGTGGCAGAGAAAGCTTTATGTGAGCCCAGCTGTATGTGTAAAAATAATAATAAAATAAAAAGCGAAAAGATGAATAATAAGAAAACTAAAATATCTCATTAATGGTTTAGTACAAGAATCATTTTAGTTTCAAGACGCTATTCAGTCTTCCTTTTTCCAAAAATCATTTCCATTTCATTCCTACTATAGCTAGTACAGCGTCCATGGTCCAGATCCAGAGCTACGTCCGCTGGCGTATTTACGATAGCCGGAGACGTAAAAACGCTGTTTTGTATGTACTGCGCATGCGCTCGGCAGATGTTATGCCATGTAACTCTGAACGTACGTACCAGCCTAGTATCAACAGCGTAACTATGAACGAAGGGGCGTGACATTGACATCCATACGACACCCGTAATTATGCTTTGGAGGTGGGGTGAGGCATTTAAATTGTACAGTATGGGCGTGCTTAGGCACTTGCGTACGTGAAGACTTTACATACGTCAGTAGTTATGCTTTGAAAAGTTAAGGTAGGGTTTGGCAAGCGTAAAACGGCCAAAGTACGAACGGCTGAAGGGAGTGCCTAGAAAATACACTAGCGTAAATACGCTACACCTTGAAACGTAATGGGAACGTAGGTCTGGATCTGGCCCCATGTTTCTATACCTCCAATTCCCCTTTGTTTTCTGAATTCCCACAACCTGCTTTTTGGAAGTCGCATTACAATTTTCTTTAAATGAAGGGTCATATTGCCTTATTTATATTATGCAAAAGTTTTCCATAACTTCCATTTAACTTACTTCATTGGGTTGAGTGATAACACTAAAACCACCCAATTTAACCACGCTAAAACCAACAAACTAGGGTTTCTTAGGGATGATGGGCCGTATTCAGTCTTTAAGACCGCATATATGCAATCTACGTTGCAAAAAGTAACGTAGATAGAGTAACGAAATTACTGCGCATGCGCATTAGTTCATATCGGTAAACTCCGGCCGCAGGTCTGAATACGGCCCGATATTTCCAAGTCTTTCTAAACGAGGTTCCAGTGCTTTGTGAAACATGGTGGAAAGATTTGGTGGAAACATTTGGCCATAAGACGTGCTTAAATACACTAATGATTGGATCTGGATTGGGCTTATTTACAGTAACACACCCTTACTGTACATTGATTACATTTATCCATGCTTCCCTCCCCGTTAACACTCCTTCAAATGCAGACTGTTGCCACATTGAGTTTTTCCTGGGCCTGAATCACTGCAGTTGCCTACACTGCTATTTTGAACATGCACAGTGCAATAGTATATAGAGATATGCTACGTTATGTAGAATACATCTGAGACTGGGAAACATTAAAGGATTCTAATACAAACATTTTCTTTTGATTTTCCAAAAACTTTCGGTATAATACTCTGGATATTTAGAACCTGATTCTCAGTTAAGAAGCTGCTGTTATTTCTGTCAGTATTTTTAGGAGCAGTTAAACTGCGCAGGTGTAGTATTAAGAATGGTAACCATAGGCGTGTCTATAATGGGTGCAGGGTGTGCAGTGCACACGGGCCCCACAGAACAGGGGGCCCTGTGGCATTCATCCTGCACCCAGGGTTGGCAGAGGAATGGGGTTCATTTGGCATCTATTTCTTCCTTCTAATATCTCCTGGAGGGAATAAATTGATGCTGAATGAGCCTTCCTTCCCCTGTGGTGGGACTGTCCCCATTCACAGACCGAAAAAGGGCGGGGCTTAAAGCACTGTTAGGCCCTGCCCCTTTTGAGGTCCGCAGTCGGAGCAGTCTTGACTCAAGGTAGATGGTGCCCATGTACAAAACCTGCACAAGGGCCCCCTCACTTCTTAAAACGCCCTTAATGATAAGCCATTAAGAGCGATTTACAAAGCTGTTCGTAATGAGATAAGTATTAAGGGATGTGTCAGCCCAACTTAAGAAGAAACATAAGAAAAGTGGGTGAGGTAGGCATTTAAATGGGGCTGTCAGGGCGTGGTTTGCTATGAACATGCGTATTTTTGCTACTTAAGAACATACTTACACAGGGGAGGATAAGGCTGCCTTTGACACTCTTAAGTCTCTTAAGAACCACAAGAACGAGGGCGTGTTGCCATGCGTATAATTGCTAACCCTTTTGTTCTTATCTACCTTCTTAATTGTGAATCAGGTCCTTATATTCAAACTTTCCAAGTGCCTGCTCACATATTGATCAGCTCAGTTCAATGATCGAATTGGCGATTTAGAAGTGGCAGTATGAAAATGTAGAAATAATAGAACAGAATAAGTATTTATTGCTTTTCAATGAAATCAGTGTGAGGAGTATACCCCTGTATACCCCTTCACTTTAAACCCTGGCTCAGTTAGCTCAAATACTGGAAATAGACACTTAATGAAACTGATGTCCAATTCCAGGAACCATCTATATTTTCCCACAACCTTTCCCTTTACTAAACAGAAATGATTACACTTTTGTCTTTTAGTCTTTTCACTATAACATACCTATAGTTTTTTTTAAATTGGTTATGCTACAATCCACTATTTGTTTACACTGTTACAGATAACATTTAATCTATAAGAAAAGAAACCCTCAAGGAATAAATGTAGTTTTCAATCTTATATACAGTAACAAGTGGATAAACTGAGATTAAATATTGGAGGGAGATAGAGCTAGATAGATCATCTCATCTCTTGTTAGAATTCCTTTACTAAGAAATCTGTCAGCCTGTGACTAGACTACAAACCCTAAGAAATATATTCTGCTCAAGGAAATGTTTGTGTCAAAATAATACATATCTATATTATATATAAACCATAATGAGTCATAATTATCTATCTATCTATCTATCTATCTATCTATCTATCTATCTATCTATCTATCTATCTGTCTGTCTGTCTGTCTGTCTGTCTGTCTGTCTGTCTGTCTGTCTGTCTGTCTATCTATCCATCTATCCATATCATAATTTCTATATTCCCTTACCCCCACTTCTATATTCCCATATGTTACTTATATAATCCATTACTATCACTTCTGTATTCTTATACCACCAATTCTGTTATTCTAAACTGCAGCTTTTAAATTCTTGTGCTGACATTTCTATATTCCTATATCACCCCTTCTATATTACCATATGTCACTTCTATATTATCACATCTGAATTTAATTCTGAATTCTAAACTGCAACTTCTACTGTATATTCCCGTACACTTCTATATTATCATATTGTTACAGTCTCCCAGTAAGGTTTCTCACCAGGGTGTGGAGTCTAAACCAGGTCCCAGTATTCATTAGAGCCCCCGATGGTGGGTTTAGTCTTGGCTGGTGACACCTGATCGGTCGAGGCCCCTGAGGATAGCCACTGTTACAGATAACATTTAATCTATAAGAAAAGAAACCCTCAAGGAATAAATGTAGTTTTCAATCTTATATACAGTAACAGGTGGATAAACTGAGATTAAATATTGGAGGGAGATAGAGCTAGATAGTTCATCTCATCTCTTGTTAGAAGAAATCTGTCAGCCTGTGACTAGACTACAAACCCTAGGAAATATATTCTGCTCAAGGAAATGTTTGTGTCTAAATAATACATATCTATATTATATATAAACCATAATGAGCCATAATATCTATCTATCTATCTATCTATCTATCTATCTATCTATCTATCTGTCTCATAGCTATCTATCTCTTTTGCTTTCACATTTCTTATGGTTCAACAAATTATATATCATATAAAATTTGTGTCTAGGATATCGACCAACAACTTTTATATTTTCATACTACTACTTTTATATTCTATTAACACCACTTTGATAATCCTAAAGTACCACTTCTGTATAAACTGTTACTTATATATTACCATAATGTAGCTTCTGCATTCTTATACCATCACTCCTTTTTTTTATGGTCCTATACTGTCTCTACTGCTTCTATATTCCCATCCTCCCACTTCTATATACCCATATCATAATTTCAATATTCCCTTACCCCCACTTCTATATTTTTATATGTCACTTATATAATCCATTACTATCACTTCTGTATTCTTATACCACCAATCCTGTTATCCTAAACTGCAGTTTTTAAATTCTTATGCTGACATTTCTATATTCCTATATCACCCCTTCTATATTACCATATGTCACTTCTATATTATCACATCTGAATTTAATTCTGAATTCTAAACTGCAACTTCTACTGTATATTCCCATACACTTCTATATTATCATATTGTTACAGTCTCCCAGTAAGGTTTCTCACCAGGGTGTGGAGTCTAAACCAGGTCCCAGTATTCATTAGAGCCCCCGATGGTGGGTTTAGTCTTGGCTGGTGACACCTGATCGGTCGAGGCCCCTGAGGATAGCCTCCAAGGGAAACCTGTTGTGTAGGCACCTAGGCTGGAAACCAAGTACACAGTTCTGCAGGCCTGGAATCCTTATACACTTGTGTACAGACTGGAATCCTTGCACACAAACACGGGACAGATATAAAGGACAGGCTAAGTGCCCGGAGGATGTGCAGGGTATAATGAAATACCACAGAGGTAGAACAGATAACAAACAGAGCTGACTCACACTCACGGGGCACACACTGAGAGATGGAATACACAGTGGTAGCAACAGATACTGGAGATAGACTCACGGAGAGGAGACACAAGGTGACAACAAACAGATGGAGTTTGACAGGCAGACTCCAGTACACTGCGAGATGGTAAACAGAGCTTGCATACACATGAGAGGAGTAGATGGAATTGCTCACCCGGCAGGTATGGACAGTGTGAGATGACATGCACACACACCACTCAAAAGAGGGGAATGAGCAGCACCTACCCGGGGACGAAGCCGCCAGCGTTAGCAGCAAGCTAATCATGCTGTGCACACAGGTACTGGGGCAGACAACAGAGACAAAGAGGGCACAAGGAAGGCAAGGAGTAACACCAGGAAGCAAGATACATGACAAGTTCCAAGGCCAATGCACAAGGAGAGCACAATAAAACGGCAGGCAAATGCAGGAAACCAGACGCTACACCCGACAAATCAGACTTCCCGGCAGAAGGCTGTTTAAGGTCCACTCCTCCAATCAGCTGCAGTGATCATGCACACATCCAATTAATTATCCTGCAGCTGAGGGAACCGAGCACATAGAACCCAGACAGGGAAACGCCACATGCTGCTTTGTTAACCTCTGCATCGTGTAAAACACATATTACCTCTTTTATATTCCCATACTTTCCTTCCTATTTCCCAATACCATCACTTCTGTTGTACATACATCTACCCTTAGATTCCCATACCACCACTTCTCTATTGCCATACTATCATACTATACCTCCACTTCTATTATACTAAACGCAACTTCTAAATTCCCATTCTGCCACATCTATGTACCCAGATGACCACTTGACGCATTACCATATGTTACTTCTATACTACCAAACTATCACGTCAGAATATTTATACTTCCAATTCTCTTATCCTAAACTGCAATCTATATTCCCATTTTGTTACATCCATATATCCACACTATCTCTTCTAAGATCTCATATCTTCCATTCTTTTTTCCTATACCAGGACTTATATATTCTTATACAGACACTTCTATTTTCCCATACCAACAGTTCCATATTTCCATACTTTCATTCCTATTTCCCTATACCACTTCTCCTATTGTCCCTCTACCCTTAGGTTCTAATACCACCACCATTTCTACCATTTCCAATACCACTGCTTTGTATTCGGATACCACCACTTCTGTATTCCAATGCAACCACTTCTATATTTCCACACAATCCCTTTTATAATCTTATACTACCACTCCTATATTCCTGTACCATTACTACTATATATTATACCCCCACATTTATATTTTAATAATAGAATGTCTATATTCTTATACTGCTACTTCTATATTCTTATTCCACCACTTCTATATCCTTTATTCCATCACTTCTACATTTCCATATTACCACATCTACATTCCCATATAACAAATTCTACAGTCCCATACAACAATCTTCTATAATCCCTTATTACCACTCCTACATGGCCATAATGGGGTAGATCCAGAACTCCGCTTGCAATCCATTTACCAGCGTAGCGTATTTACACGTGTGTACCTTCTATACACTCCCCTAGGCACACCCCTTTAATGTACGTACTTTGACCGATTTCTGCTTTTCAATCCCTACCTTAACTTTTGGCCACGTAATCGCTATCGTCCGCACACGTATGGATGGGCAACATGGACTTACGCAGCTAAGCACTCCCATACTGTACACTTTAAATGAAAATCCCCGCCTACATTGCATGTTTTAGACGTACTTTTGTCTCACGTAAAATTGGCACGCCCACACGTACGAATTTACTCAACTAATATGTGAATGACCAATACGCTCAGAGTTGCGTTATATAGCATATCATCTGTCGTGCGCATGCGCAGTAGATACAAAATACGTGTCCGCCAGGCGTAAATTCGCACATAAGCGTTGTTCTGGATCTGGGCCAATGTCCGTAACACCAATTAAATTTCCAGTTTTAAATTAATTTTTTAGGCCCACAAAACCAAAATGTTTAAATATCAACATTAAAGGTAAAATAGACTTGTGTACATTTACAGTATGAAACATTTACATCCACCATTATTTGATGTCATTTTACACATTTGCACTTACTTTCATGTTTATGTAAAGAGAAAAATGTATGACAATACCGTCTCTGTATACACCGTTATAGAATATTAAACTCTTTTAAGTCAATGCACAAGCACAATAAGTTGAACTCAGTTCTAAAAATGAAGAAATTGAGTATTTCAAACACAATTATGTAAATTCAAAAACATTAATATATAATCATAGAAATAATTAAGAATAAAGTCCTAACAAACTAGAATCACAAATCAGTTTTAATATTCCTATTTCATCATTAAGTCAGTTATTTTCTCACTGATGCAACAAATCATATTTTATTGATTACATTAGAGATCAACGGAGAGCTGTGAAGTTTTTATATCTTCGCCCTAAGACATTTTGTAGCATTTACATTATGAATTATTTAACTCCTATCTGTATTTTCACTTGAGTTTATAATCAGAACATAGCGGTGCTAAAAATTATATTGATCCTGTGTTGTTCTCTTTAAGACTCATGTCTTGCTTAGAACATTTTTATTACTCTCCACTTTTTGTATTTATTTTTCACTAAAGACTGATTTCTTTAACAATGTCTATGGGTAGGGGAAGGGGGAGACAGGGGTTACAAGAAGGTTCTGCACCAGGACCCCAAATTCTTCTTCTTTTTGGTGCTCCTGTCCATTTGTCTAATGCACTCACATTGAAAGCAATACTTTTCAGGTGCAGTGTTTTAAAAGATAATTTTTCAGAGGATGACCACATGTTTGCTAAGGTGACTGTGAACCTTTGTCTACATTTTCCAGGGTAGAATTATGGAAATGATCATGGGCAGATTGATATAGGTATTTGATATAGGCAGATATATGCAGCCAATCAGGTCTGTAAATCTGATTATGTGCATCCAAATCCAAGCATATGTGGACACCATTGAGGATCTCTTTCTTCCAGCACCTCATCTGCTTTTTTATTCTCTCAGAACTAAGGCCCATTTTCAGATTACCAGACGTATAACATATACGTCCGGTGTTTAGCAATTTTTACTACTGCACATACGTAGTCTCCAGAACCCACTTCCCCTGTCCCTCACTTTCCCTTTAAATATAACTGAACTGTTAGCTCACTCTCCCCAGACATTTTATTTATCTTTCTCTTGACTGTCTTTCTTAAACACCTCCGTTGCTCCTCACCACTCTCCCGAGCACTTTCTGGTTCTCTCTCTCTCTCTCCCTCTCTCAACTGTCTCTTTCCATATCTCCGCTGTCTCTTTCCGTACCTCCGCTGTCTCTCTCTACTTGCAGGCACACTCTCCGTCACTTTCTTAACCTCCGTTGCTCCTCTCCACTCTTCCGACCTCCTTCTGGCTCTCTCTCTCTCGACTGTCTCACTCCGTACCTCCGCTGTCTCTCTACTTGCGGGTACAATCTCCATCACTTTCTTTACCTCCGTTGCTCCTCTCCACTCTTCCGACCTCCTTCTGGCACTCTCTCGACTGTCTCACTCCGTACCTCCGCTGTCTCTCTACTTGCAGGTACACTCTCCATCACTTTCTTTACCTCCGCTGCTCCTCTCCACTCTTCCGACCCCCTTCTGGCTCCCTCTCGACTGTCTCTCATCAGCCTTTCTATCACTTGTGACACTTGTGCTGAGTCTTTGTTTTCGGAACACTGTTTCCAATAATTTGGCCACTATTTCTCTCACTCTATTACTATTTTTCCCAAAATTTCTATCTCCACTCCTCGACTTTCTTCTTCACCTCACTACGCACTTCAGACGTCCCAAACACTATCAACCAACCCCCACCAACGGAACCCCCTCGCTCCACACTAGCCTTCTAGATTTTTTCCCCATGCTGTGGAATGTGTCCTCATCAGCCGATCTTTTGCCTAGCAACAACTTACTTACTGCACGCGCTAACCTGTGCCCTATCTTTCTTTGTAGCAACAACCTCTATATCCCCCTTACCCACAACTTCAACAATTAGGGGTACTACAAGTTCATTTAAATGCCTCCTCCCACCCACCTTCACTAATCTACGCACGTACGGAAGACAACCACGTCCCTCCGTACATATGTCACTAAGTCTGATTTACAATTCCGTGCCTAATGGACTTCCAAGCCTAAATCCTACGTAGCTTGTGTAAAAAAAAGTTACTACGCATGTGCAGTTCAACCGTACCTAAAAATACGCACAGAAAAAGTAGCAAAAAAAGTGTGAATCCGATCCGGGGTCTCTAAGTTGCAATCAAACCCTAAATCCAGCCAGTTGTGTTAGCAAACCCCAGCATTTTAATGTAATTATTTGCAAACATTTCAGAAATGTCTTCACACCAGTGGAAATTTCCTTGTTTCTCTTTTATATGTTTAAACTTTTTCTGCATGATATGTTTTATTTATACACAGAAATTACAGTGAACATTTTCCGCATAATATTACTGGCAATCATCAACCAATTTAGCTCAGTTTCCATAGTCTTAATTACAATACCCAATAACCAGTTTTTCCAGGGAATTTTGTCACAACCAATTGAATATTTTTCAATCAAGCAGCCAGGTGCTCGAACAGCTTAACATATGGGATGTTATAATGCCCACATTGAAAATGTAATAAATGTTTAATATGTGGCAGAAATATTTAATTACTAGTTTTAGCATCTGGTAGAAAGATGCTTAGGAAGTGCTCACGGAAATCATTTCTGATGAATTGAACAACTCATGGGAAAATTCATTTTAAACATTAATATAAACTATAATATAGAATAATATAACACTTAACTGTAGAATGGGAGTTCTTACATGAATATACATTTTATCTCTTCAGGTTAGGAAATAGTCATCATGAATTAGCTTGTATAAAAAAATTACCTGGGTTCACTAAAATAAAATATTATTATAATCATTTAATCATATAAAGCCACTGAATAGAGCATTTTAGTAATTTACCTTTAAAATCCTTGTTTTCATATTCCCTAACGTACCCTGGAACACACAAACTAGGGTCCAATTCTGTTAGCTGCCAAAGGACTTGATTTAGGTATATCCAAAGTCACCTTGTATCTTCACTCTGGATTGGCTAGAAAGAAGCACACAAGGGAGTGCAAAAACAGAGTGTTAGGAGCAACAGCCAAGAGAAAAGCAAATTTAAATCTTGGCAAAACTATGATTCACAGCAGGAGGAGGCCATTTATATATGTGCCAACAAAATTATAGCAGAGAGGATGTATCGCAGATCAAACTCAAGAGTCAATTTAAAAAACTGTTTATTGTTTAGTATTTTTGTACTGCATAGAAAAAAGCAAAAAAATTTTAAGATATGATATACTGTATATATATCATTTGCACCCCTTGCAAAATGTTTTGTGCAGGAGCAACTCCTTTATAGGATTTTGGCCCAGATCCAGACCTACTTTTCCATTACGTTTCATCGCGTAGCGTATTTACGCTAGCGTATTTTCTATGCACTCCCCTAGACACTCCCCTCGCTTGTACGTACTTTGGCTGTTTTTTACGTTTGCCAAACCCTACCTTAACTTTTCAAAGCGTAACTAATGACGTACATAATGGATTCACGTACGTAGGTGGCTAAATACACCCATACTGCACAATTTAAATGCCTCACCCCTGCCTCCGAAGGGTAATTACGGGTGTCGTATGGATGTCACGCCCCTTTGTTTGTAGTTACGCTGTTAATACTAAGCTGGTACATACGTTCAGAGTTACATGGCGTACCATCTGCTGCATGCATACGCAGTACCTACAAATCACCGGCAGCGTAATATCGCTAGCGTACTTAGTTCTGGATCTACCTAATGGATCAGCCACCAGTGTGCACACCTATAGGTAATACAGTGCAGTGGACAATTTTAAGTATATTCAGGCTGATCCAGAGCTGGGTTTGTGTCTGTTTTTCAGACAGAAGCGCAGCTGGAATTCGCATTGCACATGCTCAGAATGAGAGCGAGCTACGAAATATGAGCACACTGCTGCTCATCCTCCTGTGTCCGCATCCGTCTACTCTGCACTGGTGGAGTAAGGAATTCCACAACGTCTAAATGAGAAAAGGATTTTTTCATAGAGACATAGAAAGTGACGGCAGATAAGAGCCACATGGCCCATCCAGTCTGCCCAGTTGTTTATTTAAAACTATACTGACCCTAGACCCTATTTACCCTTAATATAGTTTGAGATTAAGGATATCCTTATATTTATCCCAAGCATGTTTACACTATTCTACTGTGTTACCCTCTACCACCTCAGATGGGAGAATATTCCACTTATCTATCTCCCTTTCAGTGAAGTAGTTTTTCTGCACTGTTCCTCTAAAGCCATCACCCTCCAGTTTATATGTATACCCAAGAATTCTAATACACATCTTCTTTTGAAAATTATACCCTCCTCTAGCTGGTCAT
>WWET01000459.1:282656-296001 GCA_011038615.1 Limnodynastes dumerilii | reverse complement strand
ATCTATCTATCTATCTATCTATCTATCTATCTATCTATCTATCTATCTATCTGTCTGTCTGTCTGTCTGTCTGTCTGTCTGTCTGTCTGTCTGTCTGTCTGTCTGTCTGTCTGTCTGTCTGTCTGTCTAGTTTTTATTTGAAAGGTTGCTGATTCTTAAACTTCTTACTTAAATAATGACCTATTTAACATTCCAATCATTGTTCTGAATAGCAGGCATGTGCAATGCCATTAATAACATAAAAAGAAGTCAACACGTTAGGTATTGATTTATTTGTCCTTTAGCTAGGAAGTGTCAACAGAACCAATAAATAGCTCTTTTTGGTGATTTCTTTTCTGCCTTGTGGCCATATTCATGTCTTTTGTCCATACATGTATACACCGCTTCCTTTCCATACAGCGGTTTGTCCCATAAAGCACTGGTAATTTTATTGAATGTACACACATAATCAGGACTGTTATACTGCATCGTCTACTGAGACTGTTTTAAACTTGATTTGCATTTTATCAATTTCTTTTCATCAATGTCTTTTGACGTGCAGGACTGGCACACATTTCCATGAAAAGTATAGTTAATTAGCACAAGCAGACGCACATTATCCCATTAACTCTTATGGCTCCTCTATGCTAAACCCCTGCATGATTCTCATTTATATGCATGGGTTTGTTCCCTCGCTGCTGAGAGAATACACATTCTGTGGGACTTTGCATGGGTGTTTGTATTTAAGTGGCACATTAGTTTCATTTGCCTTAAGGTTTTTGTGTATTAGAAAGTAAATGAAGTGGTTTTTTTTGTATGTTTCTTACCATAGGCAGTGCTGGCAAGGAGCTGTGTGCATATATACAACCACATTAAAATGTTACAGCATGTTCTTCTGACACACACATAAACATCATGATTTGTTTCCCCCGTGCCATCAGCTTTTTCTGTTATTTCTTTTCCTAAACCACCAACCACCCATTTATTATCTCATACTCTCCGATCAATATTCAGCTCTGCCAAGGTAAAACAACAAAGAGATAGACATTCTATAACGCAGGAGTAGGTGTACTGTATGACCAATCCAACTGATGGGAAACTATGCGACTGATCCAGAGTTTGGGAGTAAGGGCAAAACAGGTGCAAGTGTAAAGCTCAACTAAACCATTCTGCAATGTGAGGGGATCCAAATGTGATTCATTTGGATTCTGTTGCATGCAGGGAAAATACTTTACTTTTGCACATTAAAATAAAATATTGCATAGCTTTATGTTTAATCCATAACATATAGTTTAGCTAAGAAACTTCACCTCTCAGTTCTAATTCTGCTTTCACAATATAAATTTGCCTGTCTTTGCAGTGTAACACGGTATTCCTCGGGTCTACACTTGCTCTGAATCAGCCGTCTATCCTGAATTTTCGGGTAAGAGGATATCCTTCTGTAAATCAATATGTTTATGCAGGCGAAGCAAGAACAACAACTGAGTAGACCAAAAAAATAAAGAAAAGATTATTACTTTGTAAAACCTCTTACCCTCTTCCCCTGTATCTGTCTATCGGGTGTGGGGCTCCGGTCCGAACGGCTGATTTTCAAATCAGCCGTTTCCTCTCAGCCAATTGCCAGTTGCCTCATTGATTGCATATGCCTCGATGAGGCATAGCAATCGATCCACGGAGCACCGAAAGCTCCGTTCCCCGAAATGGTAAGTAAAAATAGTCTCCCACTCCTTTCCCTAATTCTAACCCTAACCCTCCTTTCCTGGCAGCCTGACCCTCCCTAACCCACCATCTCCCGCAGCCTGACCCTAACCCTCCCTCCCCTGCAGCCTGACCCTAACCCCCCATCTACCGAAGCCTGACCCTAACCTTCCCTCCCCTGCAGCCTGACCCTAATCCTCCCTCGCTTACAGCCTGACCCTAAACCTCCCTACCCCGCACAGATAGTTTACTCACCTGTCCCTTGGTCAATATCAGCGGCGGATTTGCGGCGGATGAATGTTGCCGTTTCCGAAGGTGAATGGGTGTAGTATGCTGAACGGCATACTCACCCATTCATAAAAAAAAATAGAAACTCTGCTTTATTCAAAATAGGGACATCCGAAAAGGAACTTTCGGATGTCCCAATTTCAGAAAGCAGAGTTTCTTAGCAGGGAGTGACAACGCTGTCTATCTGTCTGTCTGTCTCTCTCTCTATGGGCTCTATTTACGTATAGCTTCATTTTTTAATGAACAACGCTGTTCCAGGTTCGCTTCAGCTCGCAACGAGCCTGGAAAGTTTGTTCATAAATTTTACTAAAACTTACCTGCCCTGCGAGGTCCGGTGATGATCTCTGTGCTCATTGCAGGACACTTCATACTTCGCATGTGCAGAGACTCCATTGCGGGATTTTGAAAACTGCAAGTTCTGTTATGAAAAACACTGCACATGCTCAATTTTCAGAGTCGGATGTGTCTCCTGGACAACCTCATCCTTTTTAAGGTCCCTCCATCTCCCAACGCTCTTCTAAGGTAGTAGCTTTGGGTTAGATATATGCAAGAGATGATAAAGGAGAAGCTCTTTCCTCTTAATCACTTCATTCACTTCTTAGTTAATTCCTACATTGAAAAACCATTCAAGTTAGAAGCGTTAATCGCTGATAACACCTTCAGGAGCTGGCTGAAATCTAACCCTTGCTCGATAATCGGATTGACCAGTTTATTTCAATGGATTAACCAATACTGTGCCATTACTATTAGGATGCATAGCATGGACAGGAGCTTGGTGCCTATTTTTCTGATTCTAGGTACTACACGTGCGTAGTAACTATTTTACGCTATCTACGTTGTGTTTTGTTACATAGATTGCGTCTCCTGCAGTGGCTGAGAATGGGATCGATGACCAGGAAGGAGAGAGGAGAAGGAGCAGGTTAGGAAACAGGATGCTGTAAAGCGCTCTTCATTGGCCAGAGAAGGAAATACACATTTACAAAACCATTACATTCTCAGAGAGGAATATTGCTAATCTGTCATTGGTGGAAGTGAAGGGAATTACCATGCACTCAGAAGACCCCTGGATTTTCCCCTGTCTATATTACAAGTTTATTAATACCCCTAACATAGCTTTTAACATAAGTGTATAGCAGGAAGTAGAAAGGCGACTTGAATGGAACAATTGTAGTCAGCTGTTTTGAACAAATAAGATGATTAAAATAAATAAATAAATATAAAAAAAACCCAAAACCTACAAATATTCGAAAAAAGCCGTAACAGTCATTCTATCTACCTAACAACCAACAAGAAGCTAAAAGCTACAAGACAGAACTGGAAACATATAACTATGTATAAATATTTTATATAAGAACATAAACATTCTATCTAATAATACCATACACATTATTACTAGGAAAGACAAAGTGTAAAATGTATATTTTCAGATCTTATTTAGTTTTTATTTTCTACCTTCAGAATATTTTCTACAAATATATGAGATAAAAAAAATGATTTAAATAAACGTAGCAGGCCACTTAATGAACCTATAGTTCATTCTCTCTGTTTTTTAAATGTTGGTCATTTCCTGCTTGCCTGACTTGAAAATATATATTACATTATGCAGCAATCGCTGAAAGATACAGTTTTATTACATATATTTTATGGTTTCAATCAATTTTGATGATATGCAAAAATATGCAAATAGCCCCCAGTGTGCAAGAGAGACTCTGTGTGATTTGTTTTTAGTTAAATCACAGCTCACTGCTACTTCTTATATGCCTGGCAAATGTGAACATGGAAGATCTATGAGCATACATATTAATGCACAGAAATTTTTTGTGCAATATAGACATGAAAATGAATAATCTTAGCTAATAAAACATGTGTTTTTACATCTTTTATTTTTTTCCTGTAAATGAAAATCTCGTATGATACCATCTGATGCATGCTGCTTAAAATTAAAGTAGTTAGTCAGATAAGAGCATGCTCATTTTCCGGAGGGTGATAAACATGGTGCAACACCTATTCTATAGAATTAATCTTTTTTCCCCCCCACAAAGACAGTCTTATTAGAAGTGTATTAAAAAAAAAAAAAATTACAAAAAAAAACCACAACCAAATAAATTAAATAGAGTTTAATTGGAGAATATTTTCCGTAAACATTTTATATTTATTTATATGCTAGTGTTACTTGAAAATATATACTAGGTAAACACTTACAAGATATAAAAACACAAAAGTAAAAGTACACTAACATGCTATCTAAAAAACATAGTAATTATTGGACTAATCCGATTTTTCACTTATTTTCCAGTCTGCGTTTGTGCACACATCTATGCTACCCGATTGGTATGTACTCCAACCTATGAAGATATAAGAGCAATAGACTGGGGGGCCAGATTTACTAAGCTGCGGGTTGGGAAAGTGGAGATGTTAACCATAGCAACCAATCAGATTCTAGCTGACATTCTGTATTATGTAATGGGAAAGTGAGAGCTAGAATCTAATTGGTTGCTATGGGCAACATCTCCACTTTTCCAAACCTGCATCTTAGTAAATCTGGCCCGGGTTCAGATTTCCAAAAAGGGGACTCTTTCCAAAAATGCCCTGCTTTTTTGCGACTGCGCATACGAACGCACTGCAAATTCAGTGCACATATTGATAAAGAAGAACCAGAGTTCTGTACTGATGTACATACACAAATGTTTTACGATGATTTATGATTACGAATATGGGTGTGGGGAAAGAGAACAGGGGGATTTAGTCTTTATTCTAAATGTATGGATTGTTGGAAGGTTATCTCAATACAAGAGATTAATCTTAACTCTCTTCTCACTATTTCCCATGTTTTTAATTGAATGAAACATCAAGAAAATCAGAATTCAAAGTAGAATGTTTGTGAATTTTTAATGAAAGAGTGGAGAAATGCATCAGCCCCACACAGAAATCACTGTACAAACTAATCTGACAATGATAAAGTAAGAATCTAAGTAAGAGAGCTTCAATATCATTTAAACTATTTGGGGTAGATCCAGAACTACGTTTGCCGTACGTTTATTTTTGGAGTGTATTTTCGTGCGCGTAAATTCGTTACACTCCCCTTGGCACACCCCTTACACGGATGTATTTTGTCAAAATACGCTTTCCAAACCCTACCTTAACTTTTCCAACGTAACCGCAGTCATACGCACACGTACGTATGGGCTGAACGAATTTACGCAGCTAAGCACGCCCATACTGTACTTTAAATACAACCCCCGTTCACGTATTCGTAATTCAGACGTATTTTGTACTAACGTAAAGGTAACGTAAAATTGGCACGCCCACACGTAAGTATTTACACACGCCCACACGTAAGTATTTACGTGACACATACGTGAATGGCCCATACGTTCACAATTGCGCTACGTGAATGTGCGTATTTTCTATGGTGCGCATGCGCAGTGCGTACAAAACAGCGATTTTATGTCTCTGCCACGCGTAAATTCGCTCCGAGGCGTAGTTCTGGATCAGGCCCCTTATCCTTAAGTTTGGATTTCAGACTTTGGTGAAAACCTGGTGGAATAAGGTCATTTAAAATTGGCACTTAGTGTATGTTTAACTGTTGTGAGTAGAACTCACTGGCATTCATTCTTGTGTGTCCATCTTTGATGTCATACAAACCACAAACACACTTTTAAAAAAAGTGTGATGCTTATTTGTACGCATGATACTGTCCTCATTTGTCATTTATGTCTCTTCTTCCCATATGCTATGGGATCGGTTAGTTCACTTTATTGTCCAATCCCCTTGTGTGCTGACTGGTCAGCATCAAAGTCTTTCGCTCAAATAGGTTGACTGGAAATACAATTTAGAGGTTGCTGCATATTGCAGGTGTCTCCCTACACAAAACCCAGAAGGAAGCCTAGCTATGCAAACCTAGCCTTCTCTCTCTATATATAATTAAAGAGAGGCTTACATCTTAATTAGTAGTTTATTTTTCTTGCTTTTAACATTTAGCATTGCTTCTCTGCTTAAATAGTGAATTTTGAATATTAAATGAAACTACTGAAAAGAATATTCTCTTTTTTATAAACTAATACTTTTATATGTGAAGAGGAGTTTTTTTTACTCCACCAAAATAGTGCAATCTCCATTAAAGATACAACATATAAATTCTGTCTGGAGAACTCTATAAACAGAATTTAGACTTAGAGACCTTCAAAATAAGTGGGTGTTTAAAGTAACTAAGGACTTGATCCACAGATCCAATTGTGCTGCTTTTGAATCTCCAAACACAGTTTTAAAGGTAAATAAATTTGTTATCCATCAAAGTGGTAGCGATTGTAGTAAAAAAGATTGAATTAATTACATTATAAGTTCAAATCATAAAGAACACAGAATCCACAGTATACGACCTCTATTCCACAGGGCGGGCCCTAACAAAAGGGCATCCAATTTCCACTGGAGGGTCATGTTTTGCTCACACCACCATCACAAACCCTTTCCCCAATGCTCCAAACTTCACACATCACGCATCTGAAAAGGAAAGTACATGTTAGGTAGGTAGAGTCAGGATGATTTCCTGTATGATAATCCCCCATCCCTAACCCTTCCCCACTCTAAAACCATTCCTGTCTGATATTGCAATTAACCCCTGACTTAAAAAAGCCGCAGCCTGACACTCATTGCCCCTCTGATTACTGAACAGGTTTGGAGTAATTGTGTACATACAATTCATTTTTTAATGTTTCTGTGTACCTGCCTTGTGTCCTCTTACTCATGGGTGTGGCTCTCCGTTTCAAAAAAGGGCCGTTCTCTCTCAGACATTTGCGAAATGCCTGGAAAATGAATTGGTTCTGCCTCACCGAGGCAAAGCAAAGCAATCGATCTTCCCAAGGATGAACAGGCAGAGACTACTGGTAACTGCGTTTTAACGCTCAGCGTAACATCGCTGCTCTGCCCCGACAGTCCCCCTTTTTGGAGTGTATTTAAACTCCCTTACGCCGGCTGAAGACTACCCTAACTTCAGCCGGCGTAAGGGAGTGTAAATACGCTTGTACGGTGGCGTTAGTAAGATAACGCCACCTACCCTAACTTCAGCCGGCGTAAGGGAATGTAAATACACTGGGATGGTGGCGTTAGTACGATAACGCCGCCCACTCAGCCTCACCACCCTCCCTCCCCCTGCCTCCCTGCACTAACCTCAGTGTAGTAACGCTGAGATCGGGTGTTTCCGTAGCTACGCCGGGCAGCATCTGCATTTAAGCCGATCTTACGCTTATGCCGCCGTAGATAGTACGGCGGGCGTAGTTCTGGGCCTATGAATCTAACCCCAAATCTTTTCCTAATCCTTACCCTAAACCCTCCTCTTACATTACCCTAACTCTCTCTTCCCCACAGCCTGACGCTAAGGTTCCATTCCCCGCAAACTAACCCTAAGACTCCTCTACCTACAGCCTAAACCTAAAACTCCTTTCCCTGAAGCCTGACCCTAACACTCCCCCTCCCCACTTGCCGGGCGGCATGCTTACCAATTCATTCATAAAAATTTTGCAATAGTAGTATTTTTAAAAAAGATGCAGCCAAAAAAGAGCTTTTGGCTGCCTGTATTTCTGGAATACTATTATCAGACTGAATACTGCATTCCCTTACTTACACCACTGCCTTTGCATATAACTTTATTAATATGTTTGACTGTTGCAAGTCATCAGACCAGACACAGATTTCCATGCGACTTCCGTGCATGCGGAGATATATTATTCTGCACATCTATTATGCACGCCCCTGTCATTCCACTCTTTCGGAAGAAGTTCTGGACACTTATGTGATATGAACCGTACCATAACTTCTCCGCATGAAACTGCTGCTCTTTACCCCAGTCCCTTATTACCATGTCTAACCCCACCTGTCTGGTGGGGTTTAGGAATGCAGAATTGAAGGGATAGCCCCTACCACAGAACTTCTGTATGGAACAAAGTTCTGTACGAATGAAGTTACGACACAACTGACGCACACATGCTCCGATGTTACCTGTCAAGGGAACTTACGTAACAGACTTGCGTAAGTCGTGCCTGTTACTGAATCAGGCCCATTGTTTTTAAGATGGAAGAAGCCAATTTAGTACAAGGATAAAAGTGTTTGACTACATAGAATTATGCAAAGCTAGACAAGGCCTTAAATCACCTTCATAGCCAACATGTCTCCTACAAAACAGATGATATGTGTGTTCAATATTGAAAACTCCTTAATCAAATGATTTATTCTATTGAAGTTGCCTTAAAACATCCTATGTGAAAAATTAAGAAAACATAAAAACTTCCTCAGCCATGCTCTAATTAACTGAATAACAATGCTAACATAGCCTAAAGAATTCAAAGATCGATCACACAATGCTCAAACGAGCCTCCTCACAGAGATGTAATCTGAATAGGAAGGATAATCATAACCTTTTATAGAGCTGTCATCATTCATCCTGGATTAGTAATATACCTAAGGGTGAGATAGACGGATAAAGAAGAATTGTGAGGAATTTCAGCAACAGGTTCAGATGTTAAAGAATTGTTTCATAAAATAATATGATGGTGAAAAATGTGCTGAATGATAAAGGAATACATAGGTAAATAGGGAACATTTGTTACTTACTATTAGTATATCTTTTTTAAAACAATATTTTTGTATTTAGTCACATCTGTTGATAAGGAATAGAATAGTGGTTATTGTATCCCACTATATGAGACATGATAGTAAGCAAAATGTAAACTTGCTAAGCTGTGCCGCACAGTGCTGGTGATCTGGAGGCCAATACTTCTTAAATTATTATTTAGGGGTTTTGCCTGTGGTTTTAAAATCACCTGCGATGTATAGCAGTATGTAAATGTCCAAATTAATGGCCTCTTGGCCTAACTGAAAAAAACAACAGCTGGTTTGTACAGTAACAAACCGACATACATGGTTTAAAAACAAGCATTGAACAAAACACAGCCAGCATTGAAGAAGATGGAAACAGAAGACTGAAAAACTGTAAAGAAGAAATCATCTTTCATTATTTTTAACACTTTTTTTCTTAACATTTTAATTATCATGGAATATATTATTAGATTTTTTTTTTTACACACATAATACAGGCGGCAGTGGCCCGGGCACCTTGGCATGCTGCTGTTTGTGGTTCTACAAGACAGACCATGCCCTGTCAGCCATGGGCATGCTGTGCCTTGCAGTACTAGTAGTGCCAGCATGCCAAGGGTTAATGGCGCCTGCTGTGGCATGTGTTAAGACATAATAAAGAGTTTTTTTTGTTGTTGTTTTTTTTATTAATTAATTTTTTTTAAATACATTTTTAACATAGTATTAAAATGGTAGTGAGTGACAATTCTATCACAATCGCCATTTACTACCAGCATTTTAAAAATGGGTGGCGCTGTCACAAACCGTCGAATAGTAAATCTGTTGGTTTGTATATTTAACATTACAAAAATCGGGACAACAATTTCATAATTGTCATCCTGAAAAAGGTTTGAGCATTAGTAAATACAGTGCTTTACAAACTGACAAGAAAAGCAAGAAAACCTGCGGTGAAGTTTAGTAAATCTACCCCAAAGTATTATTAGATCGTATTAGAAAAGCAGAGCCAATCAAATCCTGCTCATTAAAATATAGTGGCACGCCCCTTTACACTAGCGCTTAGATGTCTACACAGATGATTCAGACTTTTTGGGCTGGATCCAGACTTAAGTAAGTGCTTGAAATGAGTTACTCCTGGGCTAAACCATGTTGATTTCAGGGGGAGTCAAGTTAATTGTATTCTTTGCATGCAGGGATATATCTTTGAATTGCTTACTGCACACAGATACTGACCCGCTTTACTATTACACTGTTATTTAGACTTGGGATAGGAAACATCACCTCTCAACTCTAATAATGTTTGCAATAGATGAAATATGACTCCCCTGCAATCAGCATGGTTTAGCCATGGTTGCCTACTTTTGAAAATTAATTTCAGGTAAAAAAATTGAAAAGCATGGAGTGGTCCCTGCGTCGCCGGGGGACAGTCAATGCATCACTGGGGGGCAGTCTTTGCGTCGCCAGGGTTTGTTTTTGGGTATCCTGCAAAGTATCCAGCCCCCCTCAGTATCTCCCATCATGTGCCTCCAGCCCCTCTCAGTATTTCCCATCATGTGTCTCCAGCCCCTCTCAGTATTTCCCATCATGTGTCTCCAGCTCCTCTCAATATTCCCCATCATTTGCCTCCAGCCCCCTCAGTATTCTCCATTATGTGCCTCAAAGCATCTCCTCTTAGTATTTTCTACAGTATATATAGGTATGCGTACAAAATCAATAGCATAAATCCAGTTGTGAGGAAAAAAATTAAAGAATGAAATGCTAATTCCTCATTAAGGGTTGTATATAGAGGCAAAGATATATCTTATTTCAAAAGCTATATTGCACTATTGTTTTTACTCTTTCCATTTTTTACTCTGATATGAGCAAATTTACTGTATATGGAAAAAAAAATTAATGTTGAAGGAAGAAACAGTTTGTAGAAAGAAATATTACACTACACGAAAAAAAAACAACTCAGTGACTATATTCTATTTATTTATTTTATTACCTTTATCCCATTTCATTCTTGTCAGCAGGGAATACAAATTGTACACATAGCAATTTTAGAACTATAGTTAGCTTATATTAGCTTTGTGTTAGCTGTTTTTAGTGTAGCCTAGTTTTAGGTTTTCCCAGTCTTTACATGTATTATTTGTTATTTGTGTTCAGGTTTGGGCATGTCTGGGAGCAACGGCTAAAAGGGGGTTTTGTTCCACAGCAACTATTTTGTAGACTTTAAGGGGTGCCTGCTGAGGTAAGTTAGCTCTCTCTCTCTCCCTTGACGGTGGCTGGTGGCCTATCATATATTTCCAAATATGTGTAATAGACGTTTCTGTGTTTTATTTTACACATAGAATGGTATAGTCTGTTACTGGTTAATGATGGTGGGCCTGATTCTGACCAACGCTGTTCAGCCGATCTGCGCATGCGCTGGGCAGATGTTGCCCGACGTAGTTAGGGATTTCTTTAGTGAGGATAGGGCATCCTGCAGCGTAGTTACGGTTGAGGGGGCGCGTGTAATTACGCTGGAACAGGATGGAGTGCATCGATGTTACGCTGAGCGTTAGTATGCTCAGTGCAACATACTAGCTCTGGATCAGGCCCAGTGATTCTTTCCTTGTAAAATATAAGTAATGTAATTATAATATCATTGGTTGTGAAAAATGTTATATTTTTGACATGCAGAGTTAGAAAGCTCTACCATATACAAGGCCAATCAAAGCAAATGAAATAGTGTTTAGAAAATGGGACAACAGAATACTACACATTGCTGAAGCTCCCAAAGTACACAGAGACAGGTTTACGCTGCCTGAGTCGACACGATTAGAATGTAACCATTAATTCAAAAAGATGATCCCAATAATGTGTGGAAATAGAAGAGCAGTAAAGCATCAATCTCATATAATCACATGCACAATTACCATTCTACAGCAATTAGACACAAGCAGAAGGGTTATAAATTATAGACCACTATAAGTGTACCTTGATGGGAACAAAAGTTAATAGGATCTCACATGTCCATATGTCTATTGTCCCCCAAACAACACTTGCATTAGTTCATTAGTTCATAGCAAGACGCTCAGTGACTGGTCATATGTCAAGCGAGCATTTTTGACAGCCAATCAGTCTCTGAAATCAGTAGTTGTATTAGTAAAGATCTCTGGAGAATACTTTCATCAATGTTATATACAGCAACGAGACTCACTTGCTAATGTGTAGTTAATAAGGACAGTCCAGACAGTTATTTTGAAGTTAATTTGCAATGCGCACCTCTGCTTTTGCTATATTTTTTATATTTGCACAGCACATGGCACCTAACAATTATTTGTTAATACAAAATGTGAAAGGAAGGAATGTTTTAGTATATACATGTCTGAGACCGGTAGCTTATAAAAGTGATAAGGGGTGAGTATGTAAAAACACATGAGACCTGATCCAAAACTCAAGGGTTGGTGTGAGTCATTTTTATTCATTAAATTGAAACATGCAAAGTTGTATAGGCTGCTGCAATTACACCTTGCAATCTCAGCCTTTAGGCATGCGTTTGAATGTTACAAATGGATGCACCTTTTCTATGCATCCTATCTAGAGCATAGTTGCCGGCTCTCCCGGAATGTCTGGGAGACTCCTGAAATTCGGGCAGTTCTCCTGGTATCCCGGGAGAGCCAGCAAATCTCCCGCAAGGGACTTGAGGCTTGTAATTTCCATTAAACCACAGCCTCAAGTCCTGCTCCCCTGCCTGGCAACACTTGTTGCTAGGGACAGGGAGGGATTTGATGACGCAAATTGCGTTAACAAGCCACAACCCCATCCCTTGAAAGGGGTCATTGAGAGTCAAGGGGCTGGGCTTATTGGTGCGATTTGCATACATTGTGCCATTAAGACCCACCCCCTGCATGCAACTATGGCTTTTAAAAGTCGGCAACCCTGATCTAGAGTTGCAAATGTCAGCGCTTTGGATAGGATGCACACAGATTGAGAACATTGAAGTTTGGAGATCATTTTTTGAATAATGAAAAATAAAAACACAAGAAAAACATGTACTCCATATCAACCAACCAGGTTATAACGTTTTCCAGTGGTTTTTCCATTGCTTTTTTTTTTAGAAAGCATATAACAAAAATTAAGTAAAAAGAAAACAAAAATTGAACTTGGTGGGTAGAGCAACAGTCTTCATACATATCCCTCTTTGTTGTATATGGCCAATGTAAACAAGGAATATACAGTAGTATGAGCAATTTACACCTCTGTATTTGCACAACTGCCAATTTTTATCTTGCTTAAACTTTTATGAGTGCAGTGTATACTCACTACAAATGCAACCAATGTGACTGCTTAAAGAGTCCTTTCCACAACTCATACCGTTGATGACTTTTGAGATATCATCTTTAAGTTATCAAAGCTCTCTATTTGATGGCTGCTGGTTAGCACTGCAGTTCAACCACATTTAGTTTGTTCATACTTTATAGGGATGAGATGATGGCAATGGGTTAATAAAGTTGACATAAGAGCATTTTTAAGGACTTGTTTGAAGTAAGAGTTGAAGATCCTAATACTGTAGATTAATTTAAAGATGAGGGTTAGTTTCAGCTGGACAAACAAGATGAAAAAAATGTGTTAATAATGAATTGGAGTTTGGTGAGGTGAGTGCATGAGGTTCTTCCTTTCCTCCATAGTCATGTTGATATTGATATTTTTTGAATGACATGCTTTGATTTGTCTAATAAGGTTTAACAAACATTAACAATCATTTATTATACATTTACAGGAATACACAGGTAACAGACATTACATTAGTTCATTTAAACAACATTGT
>WWET01000459.1:232256-249261 GCA_011038615.1 Limnodynastes dumerilii | reverse complement strand
GTAATAGAACACGAGGGCATGGATACAAACTGGAGGGTGGTAGATTCAAAGGAAATGTGCGGAAAAATTACTTCACTGAAAGGGTGATAGATAAATGGACTATTCTCCCATCTGAGGTGGTTGAGGCCAATACAGTAGAACAATTTAAACATGCTTGGGATAAATATAAGGGTATCCTAAATTGTAACCCAAATGTAAAGTAAATAGGGTCTAGGGTCAGTTTAGTTTTCAATAAACAAATGGGCAGACTAGATGGGCCATGTGGCTCTTATCTGCCGTCACTTTCTATGTTTCTATATGTTATGGGCTTTCACTATTTTTTCATTGTAAATTATGTAGAACAGAGGGTCTAGGGTCAGTATAGTTTTCAATAAACAAATGGGCAGACTAGATGGGCCATGTGGCTCTTATCTGCCGTCACTTTCTATGTTTCTATGTTTCTATATGTTATGGGCTTTCACTATTTTTTCATTGTAAATGACTTTATGTAGAACAGCACCAGTACCTCAACCATTTTATCATAACCTTATCTTTTTCAAAAGTAAATTTAATAGTTTCATTCAGTATGCTATACTTAATTACAGTTTACATTCATTTATAAATCCTAAAAATGTCAAAATTTAATTGGAATGGCAATGTTTGGAAAATTACAGTTTTATACAATTTTTATTAAAAAAGGTTTTTAAATTTTCATCCTCATTCTTTAGAACTATTTTTTGCATATGTTGAGTTTGAATAAATGAATGTTTTGCATATTAACAAAGTGTATTCAATGGGTTAGTTCTAGTTTTTGTTCATCAGCTGTTTGGATTATTTTCAGAAGAGACTAATAGACAGCCAAGGTAACAGCTTTTTATGCCTACTTATAGACCATATATAGCATAGATGTATACTTATCACTGGTGTAATGATACTGAACTTTAGCTTACATTTGCTGTTTGTATTTGATGTCTGTTTGAAAAGTTAGGTTACATATAAAGTTCTTTTTCAAAATTAATTTAAAAAAATGCATTATTTTTCAAAGTGTACTAAAGCCACAATTGCCAGAATTTTCCATCTATTTGCCATGTATCCATCCACAATAGAAATGTGTTGCACATCTTTGAACAAACTCAACTGTGTTGATACAGGGTTTAAGAGTAAACAGGTGGAAGCGTACAGCTCAGCTAAACCATTTAGCCATGGTTAATTATTTCAAGGTTAATTATTTTGGGGTTTGGGTCTCCACTTCGAACGATCCTTTTTCAAAAGGGTTGTTCTCTTCCAGGCATCTCCCAAATGCCTGGGAAATCGATTACTTCTGGCTTTGTGAGGCAAAGCAATCGATCTACCCCAGGACGAGGAGGCAGCGGTGAACAGTGAGTATGCTCCACCACCCTCTCTTCTCCTAATTCTTATCCTAACCCTCCCATTCCATTTCCCTAACCCTAACCCTCCCTTCCCCCATAGCCTGACTCTAACCCTCCCTTCCCCCGAAGCTTGACCCTAAGATTTCCCTACTTGCAGTCTGACCCTAAGACTCCCCTTCCTGCAGCCTAACCCTAAGACTCTCCTCCTCACTGCTTGACCCTAAGATTAATGTGATTTTATTAGACATTTTTAAATATTACCAATACAAATTTGAAGCTTTATTATTCAAACATGATATGTAGTTTGTGCTAAATTCCTTCAACAATATACATAGACGTAGGTTAGGGCACCCAGAGGTAGTCCTATCACACTTCATTATAAGGATATAACATCACCATTACAGATCTGTGCGATTATATATATTTTGTTTTGTTAACCCTAAGACTCCCCTACATGCAGACTGACCCTAAAACTCCTTTCCCCACAGCTTGACCCTGGTACTCACCTCCAGTTCCGTGTGTGAACTGAAGGCTACCCTAACTTCAGCCGGCCCAAGCAAGGGAAAATACGCTCGCACAAGACCGTTTGGAAGCAAACCCCTCCCTCCCTCGTTAAACTACCTCCCCCCGCCAACCTACACTAACCTGAACATAGTAACGCTGGGGGACGCCCCCTCCAGCATTACTACGGCGCTGCTACAGACGCCCGATCCAGGATCGGGCGTTGCCGTAGCTACACCGGGCAACATCTGCCCGGCGCATGCGCAGATTGGCTTTTAAGCTGATCTTACGCTGCTAGCTGGCGTCTTAACGCCAGCCAGCGTAGTTCTGGATCAGACCCATTGGGCGGATTTCTGTTAAATACCTGGCAGCATGTACACTGCATTCCATGTGTCTGGTTTCCTGCATACTGCCTGCTATTTCGTGTTATTCAGTCTAGCCTTGCTCATCTCCAGTCTGTGTGCACCTCTCCTTGACTCTTGAATCTCCATATACCTCACCTCCAGTGGCCTGTGTCATTCTCACTCTGTACAGGTTAAAATCCTTATTTAAAACAGACATTTTTCTTCTAGAGAAACTCAGTAATATGTCCTAATAACAGATTGTGGTAACAGTATATAGTAAACACTTTATGTACCATATGGTGAATATTTCTCATACAGTGAGCACAAGTTTGCCTGAATTTAGGAGGACTCTATGATATCAGGCTTTCAATGTTCAATGTGATTTTGTTACATAGGGATGGTCACAAGAGATGGCTATTTATTAGGGAACTTACCAAGATATCTCCCTTCCATATCTTTTGGGAGATTTGGAGATTAATAGAACCTGGACACGGGACCTGATCCCGATTTAACATTGAATTCTGTAGCGTACCTAAGATACGCACATTAGCGAATAATGCACTACTCCTATAGTAGAATGTATGGAGCATGACATAAGCAACTCTGAATATATGAGAATCAGTTATGTATGTTCAGAGTTCCAAAGAATAAAATCTGCATAAGTGGGCTGTCCTTATTAAGTCTGGATCTGGCCCAAGGTTTGTGATGTACTTTGCAAAGGGAAGAATACGGGAAAAAGCGCTGTGGACCTAAATAGTGGCAAAGGTAGATATAAATGATTGTAGAAAGTATCACTTCTAATCAGTCTTTCAAAAAAGTGTATAGTGTTTCAATGGATCATTCTTTCTAAAGTCCTCCTCAATGAAGGGAGGAGAGAGAAGATGGGAGTGGTAAAAAATAACAATTTATTAATACTAGGAACAAAGATAAAAACATGTAAACAAGGAAGGAATGCGGGGGTTTCTCGCCCGAAACGCGTCATCTTCGTGCAGTATACTGTTGTGGACTTCCCCCGGCGTGGCTCTTTCATACGGACGGACTTCTGGTGTCAGCGGCTATCCCGGGCTTTACATCTGTCACAGCTCCATCGTTCACCCGTCGAAACCCCCAGCTGGGTACGGAGTTCCTTCCTTGTTTACTGTTTACATGTTTTTATCTTTGTTCCTAGTGTTAATAAATTGTTATTTTTTACCACTCACGTCTTCTCTCTCCTCCCTTCATTGAGGAGGACTTTAGAAAGAACGATCCATTGGAACACTATACACTTTTTTGAAAGACTGATTAGAAGTGATACTTTCTACAATCATTTATATCTACCTTTGCCACTATTTAGGTCCACAGTGCTTTTTCCCCAATTCTTCCCTTTGCATAGTATCTTTTTAAAAAGGATTGGTGGATCCTTTTGAGGAGTGAGAAAGGCAGGAATGGTTTTTAGCGCTTGTATCCTATTAACTATTTTCCATCTATTGTGATGTACTTTGTTTAATCAAAAGGGGATTTGCCCTTATTGTTGCATAATAAGTTTTAATATCACAAATTCTACATTCTGAACTCCATCTGTTACATAGGCATTTTCCGCTTTATATATTATTTTCACTATTTTGCTACACTGTTCATACATTTCTTTGATATGTTTTTGTGTTTGCACCATAAAAAGTAAACTGAATCAACCCATGACTTCCTTGTATTAAGACCAAGCACCTGGCTGGATTGTATCGTATTCCATTGCCTCACTACTTCATCTAAGTCACATCACCTGATCCAATAAAGTACTGCAGCATAGTTTTACTAAACTTCAATGTCTCTGTTGTGTTCATTACTCTCTTACCTCACCAGTTACTTATTAGTTTCCAGCTGATTCCGATTCCCCACAACCTCAACCATGTCCCATTCCACTGATGGATTAGTTACCATGGGCCCTAGTCAGTTCTCACATAATTGGCCCCAATCCACATTTTTGTCATACAGAATAATCCACCCAAAAACACATTTTAGTATCCTTTCTGAGCCACTTTTGGCTTTGATATTTTATGAGAAAGCACAGCAAGCATCTAACCTTAGTATATTAATATACACAGCATGCCTCATACTATAAGCATTATGCAATGTACAGCAATGTAGTTACTTAACCAAATGTTTGGAATAGACTTTAACCCTTCACTAGAGTCTTATTTATTGTTATGGCCCTAATTAGACCTTTTTTTATAGGTTTAAATGGATACTGTCTTAGTATGTGTATTAGGTATTTGAGTTGATGAGCGCAGCACTACTTTATCTTTAAATGGATAAGGTTTGCTATTTATAAAGGGGGGGGGGGGTGCACAATTACAAAGAAAACACCTGTCATGTAGTAATGCTCAGCACTAGGAAAATCACTAATATCTCCAAAACTAGACTCAACTTCTCCAATTCCTTTACATTTATTGTCCTGAATGCGAATGAATGGGGTTACAAGTGGAGTAAAACTCAGCTGTTCTCTTTGTATATGATAGGACTTACTTGCTCCAATGGTGCCCTGGTGAGAAGCTACAGGCTACTTCTGTTATGCTCTTAGGCCCTTCAGGATTTCTGCCTCCGGTTCATATGCAGAAGACAGATGAAGAATTGTTGAAAAAGGAGTCCATCAGGCATATAAGTATATTTAAATATAAAATGCCTTTTGTAGGATGGTCTTGAAGCCTGATGATCCTACAAGGTTTAGAATATTGGGGGGCAGTTCAATGACCACTCATCCTTATTCTCTTTCCTCTCCCACATATTCTTTACAGCTCCCTCTTCCCTGTTCCCTCCATACCACCCTCAACCCACCAGTCACTTATTAATACCCACCTGATTCCAAATGATCTGTCTATATCTTCTCTCATTAATGTCCTATTTAAACCCCCAGCTCCTCACTACTTCCCGTATAACCCCCTCTATCCACTGTTTCTTCTATACCCCTCTCTTTTCACTGCTCCCTCTATACCCTTATACCCACTGCTTCCCCTATACCCCTCTCCCCACTGTTACCTCTATACCCATCTACCTACTTTTTCCTTTTTACTCCCCTCTCTCCACTGGAACATCTATACCCCTCTCTTCTCCGTTCCTCTATTACTCTCAACCCACTGCTCTCTCTCTATACCCCCCTCTTTCATCTACACCCAACTCTCAACTGTTCTATAACCTTCTCTACTCATTGCTCTCTATAACCTCCCTCTAACCCACTCTCTCATTTAATTATTTTCTTTCTCTATTTTTACATTTCCTATTCCAGTGAGAGGGGAAAAAAAAATATACCAATGATACCAATTCAGACAGACAGACTCGCATCTGCCTGTCTGATTTTACAGCTCTTAGTTATGCAGGAACATCTAGGGGTGCCCTGACCGTCCCTTCCTTTGCCTACAAATTGTAGTGACTTTATCATCACGGCTGCTCTAATAGCGTTAGTTGTATATGAGACTGCTTTCAACAACAGATTGCACTTAATTATTGACAACTTTGAATCAATCCAAGTCTTATTTTAAAAATAACATTGCTTAGAAAGAAATAAAATAGTTCATGAAAAATAAAACTATTATCTTTAACAGTCAAGTAAAATTCTTAAAGCAAAATTAAAATATAATTAAACCAAAATGTGGTATGTTTTGTGCCTGATTCTTTTTTAGATTTAGGAGTGGATGTTTTCAACCTCAACTCTAAATCCCAATTTAACATTAAAGCAGTATTGCTTAAATCCAGAGTAATGTTGTACAGTACTTTGCTTACAAAGAAAACAAATATTCTTACTTTGCCCTCTTCACATAGCAACAAGGTTTCATTGAGGTGCAGATTCGTCCCTTTTTCTTTTCATCTCATAACACTGGAGACACCCAATTATTCTTTAATCTCTAAGATATTTTTATAGGGACCAAAAGAAAAAATATCACAGAAGCCGATCATTTTTCCAGATTAATTTGGTTTGTTAGGTAAAAATAAGTGTTAACACATAATGGATATGTGAAAGTGTGAAATGTACGCAGATATTTATCTGAAGGGGGAACTATAATGAAAGCCTGATGTTTTTTTTTCTTCCAGAATAATCAAAATAATAGGTTAGTCATGTTGGCTAGCATACAGCCATGTGCTTTTAAAATTCCAGTTTCTACAAGCTTAGTGTTATCTGGATGGATACAAACAACTTGCTTTCCTAATACACAAGTCAATAATGGCTGCTCTAATCCTGAATATGCCAATCCCAGCATCAAGTGACAGATGTGATGTCAGGATGTGAAATCCCTGTCTGCTGAGTTCCAGACCTTTGTTTTATCAATAAGAAAAGCCTGGCCATATGGTGGATTAAGCAGGAAAGTGTAATAATACTGCTTTTTCAACACCACTAGGTTACTTCACCAGAGAAAATGTGCAAGCTGCTTATAAATGGCGTTGTTAAAATGTATATTACATTACGTATAATAAACTTAGACAGAGTCCAACATATCCTCCCTGTTATGACTAATAGCACTAAGCAATACGGGTATTTATTTTTATTGTGTGGATTGGAAATATGTTTCTGTGAGATGCAGGATAGAAAATATGACCTTTTTTTGGTGCACAGATGTTACAGCTACACAACAAGACATATTATCATATTTTATTATTGAAATGCATTGTTAGAATCACAATATAGGTTGAAAACGTCAATTTGCAAACACTAAGGAAACACAGGTTCATATTTTTCAAATATAGGGACAGATTTATGAGGTTTTTTTTTAATGTTTTTAATCTAGCTATTTACTGTAGTTCATTATGGAAGTTTCTTTCCTTCTAAAGCTGGGTACACATTTATTTAGTTTCCATTTAATCTGACCTCTGGCTGCCCAGTTGGTCAGACAGTGGATAAGTGTGTATGCTCATACAAGTGTTTGTTACATCCAATCCTGCCAGTCACCCCACCATTTTACAAGTGTGCACACTCATGCGATTGCTTTATACAGTTCTTTTCCCAATACTGACGCCTTGCATCACCGCCTTCGAGGGCGGTTGGATGGGCGAAGATTGGAAGAGAGCACACAGTGAGGTGATCATCTGAGCAGATATAGGTTGGAGGTCTGATGGATAATTGGTCAAGTGTTTTTCATGGATTGGGCGTTGTATCTGCAACCTTGGTCTGTTGTAGGATTGTGTTAACAGTCTGGTCTGGACTTGGGTATGAAGAGGATTTAACAAGGGTATACACAGCTTAGAATATCTCAGAGTTTTGGAGGTTGTGGTGCAGCGTCCAATGCTGTGACACAGAGTACTATGAGGCAGTGAGTGGAAGCACAATGGGCCGGATCCTAAGGAACGGCCGCTAGAGGAATTACAAACAGTTTATACGTAATTTCCTTATACTGAAGGTTGTGCACATGCGCACAACCTTCTTATGACGCTGTAACGGCCGGCGCATGTAACGTAAGTTACGTATGCCGGCTCTTACGAAAAGGGGGCTTCCCCCCCAGTATGCATGTCGGAGATAGACATGCTAATTAGGAGACGGGGCGGGGGAAGCCCCGTTATGATCAGCTATGCGATCGTAAGGACGCACACCTGATCGTGTACCCCCCCCCCCCCCCCCCCCCCCCCCCCCCCCCCCCCGCTACAATGTCGCCCGTACTGACCTCAGGTGCCCGTAGGTCAGGATCCGGCTTAACGACACAATTGTATTTGAATCATTTAAGCTCTCTCCCAGCTTCACTTTCAGGTTGTTGATCACTGCATTGAACAGTGTGAATTGGGGCAGAATTGTGGGGCATACTGCTTGTAGATGTATAACCCAACATTTAAGAGAGTGTTGGACAATCTGGGAGAGTTGCAAGTATGTAAAAATGCAGAAATGACCCATGTTTGGAGATGGTGCATCCATTATATTTCTCATTTAAATCTAAACAAATCAGAAGTTTGATATTTTTAGAAGCGACACTTGAAAAGTGAAGGCTACTAAATCATTTGTAGCTATAACTTACAGTCCTCTTCTGTATTTGCATATTGTTGAATAAGCACCAATGCGTGCAATCAGAAGCACAAATCTACATGACAGCTTGTCTATTATAATGAGATAAAATATAGCATCACCCTGATGAATACCATTACAACTTCTTCATCCATCATTCAATATCTTCAGACAACTCTTACATGTCTTTCACCATTCTCCTTTCTCGCCATCATTATGTAAAGGCCATTCAAAATATAAAAAAAGACTATATTTAAGTATATTTCTTTGAAATTTTTATAAGTTTGAATAACATTTTCCTATCTGCGCATGTGTACCAAGCAGCATATTTGCAGGTGAGCATATATATATATTTGCAACCATATGTTCCTGGAGAGGTAGGATGAGACTAGCACAAATGTGCTCAGAGTGACCAAGGTTTTGGTAGCTCTTATGGGTTGGATGTAAAGGGGTGCTGCACCTTCATTCAATCCTGCCATTGCCATTGGGTGGGCAATCATTATTTTAGTAGGCGTCAATATTTATTTGGCATGCCCCTTGAGATGCAATCTCATAGACTTGGCAAGATCTCTACATAAATCAAATATTATTAGTTGCTAGTAATATAAGCCTGGTATTACTATACCCCAAACCAAGGGAGCTTTTCACTGGTCCACCATACTGTGCCAGATCTAGGCTGAGAAATATTCCAGCTTCCAGTTGTCACCCACCAAGCATTTAAGTAATTAACTAATATTTGTAAAAAAAATTCTTCTCTTTGACAATGATTGTTACCATAATAAATGACAGTTGGAAGCTCAGGAGCAGAGTATTTTGCACCAAATGGAATGGATCATGTTAGAGGGTCAGAAAATTCAATGCACAGCTGCAACTGCCTGCGTTTGAAGCATACATACATACAGTAATGTGGACTAATGATGAAAATGTGAATGTAGCATTTGTATTTGTTATTGAGCTTATGTAAAAAATAATTTTTGTGAATGGATCCAGAGCCACACATAGGTTTATATCTAGAACACTCAGAGCTGTAACTAGAAATTTTAGCGCCAGGGGCAAAAAGGAAAAATGGTTCCCCCTGACCCTGAATTCCAAGCCAATTTAACCATAAGTATTAACTTACAGTTGCACCCTGTGCGGCCACCCCTATCGCACACCCCTAGTTACGGCCCTGAGAACACTCATAGATGTTCCATTATTTGCTTGGCGTATTTCCAAATGTTGGATGCTTTCATTTTTATATTTGAATCTGGCCCACTATGCCTGCATGATAGAATACCTAGGAACACCTCAGTAAGCTTATACGGGAACAAGAAAAGCAATATTCCCTGGGTATATTCATGTGCTCTGGCATTTCTAGTACATAACATATAATAGCTCAATCTATATCGTCTAATTTTAATCCTAGTTAAGGTTCCAATCTCCTGCAGCCAATATTTTCTGCTCATCCTTTCTTAAAATCCTCTAGATGTGTGATTTTTGGCACCGAGCATCTGTAATTAACTCTATTTTAGCAGAACACATATTAAAATGTCTAATAGGTCAAATTTGTTTACATTGCTGCTTTTAGCATTGGATAATATTTATAATATAATACATATTTGGCTGTTACCCCAGTCATATTAAAACAATCGCTTATCAGCATGAGCCCTGATAGTACAACACAAACCTAATTAATACTCAATGGAACAAATGTTAGCAAATCGATGTATGCTCAGAACATATTCACTTCAATATGGAAACAACAACTGATTTGATGTTATTCAAATTAGTTACCCAGGCTTAAGCTCTAAATCCTCAATTTACTTCTTCCCTTCCAAACACTTTGATGTTAATGAGATGCATATGAATGATTTCATCTAAAATAACACTTTATCATTGGTAACCCTTTGCATTCGGGATTTTCTTTGTTGGTGTTTGTTGGTGTATGGACAATATATTGTTGTCTTTAAAAAAATAAAACTATAACATTTTGGGTGGCAAAAATAGGAAACTTGGAAGTAACCATTAAAAAGCACAATAGCTATTAACTAAAGGTAGGATTCTGATCTCTGGTGTGTTTTCCGTATGCGCAGAGGTCTAGTAGTCGCACGGAAGAGGGGAGTGAACTCTCCTGTCACTCCCCTATCTCATGCAGATTTGGCAGCCGTTATGGTGCCATAACCCTACCTTAAGTATCCTGGGCTGTGTTCACAGATGCGTTTGTTCAAAAGTACGCAATTATACGCACGCACGTAGCAAGCCAACACCCATCAACGCCCATGACACTCCCCTCTCACAGCCGTGCAAGCGTAGACTTAAACCTCCATAGACCACCTCTTACTTTACGTGTGTACTTACATGCGTATATGTATCCCGTACATGCAATTCTATGTAACCGCACCCTCAAAGACTCATTTAAATGCCTCCCCACCTTCTTTCACGTAACTTTTCAGGAATGTATTTCAACCCTGCCACTCCGTACATATGTCCCCAAGTGCGATTCACATGTCCGTGCCTAAAGCACCTACGTGCGTATATTCTATGTAACTTTCGTAAATAACGTTACTACGCATGCGCAGTTAAAATCTACCTAAAAATACGCACGCAACTTCATGTGAAAACGGGTCTGTGAATACGGTTCCCTGCGCGGATCAGTGGTCCATACTACTGCTGAGTTACATGGAACTGCTGAAACCCGCCCACACTGTAGAATTTAAATGTCCGCCCCTCCCCCGCCCAGTTTATGGAGTTTAGGCAGGTGGAGGTATTGGGCTGCCCTGTTGTGTACTAAGCTCTGTACACCTTGATTTCCGTATTGTAACAGTTGGCGTGTGCATGTGCCAGAAAAAAACCCAACTTCTGCAAGCATTGATTGATATATCTTATTATGTTACACCCACACACATATTAATTTTATTATTTATTTATTACATTAAAAATTAAAACATGTTAACTGCATTGCAGTAAATAAAAAACGTATCATTAACATATCGATTTTACTATTTTAATTATCCATATCTATGTTTTTATTTCCCTTGTCTCTTTGTATGTTCATTGTTAACCCTGTGCAGAGGCTGGTGTTGAAAGTAAGTGTTGAAACAAGCCTGAAGGGTCTAAATTCTTGACATCAGCTAATAAAACACCAAGGTTATAACACCAATGTCAGCAGAAGTGGCTGTTTTAAACATGATGCAGTGACTGAATAAACCNNNNATATACACAGCAGGTGCACAAAGCAAGGGGAATTTGCACAAAAAACACAACATGGCCTGGCACTCTAGCCATTACTCAGTTACTAATCATGAACCTCTATCTTTAAAATAAAAGTCAGAGAATTAGTTACAAACATCTGCAGATATGTGATAAGCCGTTCTAAAGTTAGGACCGTTCAACAGAGAAGCCTTGTAAGTGTAACCGGTAAGTATACATATCTGCAGATGTTTGTAACTAATTCTCTGACTTTTATTTTAAAGATAGAGGTTCATGATTAGTAACTGAGTAATGGCTAGAGTGCCAGGCCATGTTGTGTTTTTTGTGCAAATTCCCCTTACTTTGTGCACCTGCTGTGTATATTACTTTATAAACTGATTTGTAGTGGCCTCCATTTTGCATGTGTATATATATACAAATATACATTTTATGTGAAAAATTGTTTATTATTATATTAGTAATAAGCAAAGTAAACCTTCACTTTAGTCTTTGTGATCAAATGGGTTGAACATATAAAGCCAGTACGTTTTATAGTTTGCTAAATGCTATAAACTACACAATGGGAACATAAGTAAATAAATTGTTCTAGATCCCTAATCTTCCTTCCCCTGCTGTCCCCTTCCTGTCTGTCCCTTACCTTCCTCTTTCTCTCCACTCTCTTCCCTTTTCTCTCCTCTCTCCTCATTCTATCATAGTTCCAAGTCTGTGTGACACAAATACACTTGATGGCTATATAGTCACTTTCACCCTGAAGTTTTATTTCTCTCTAATTTGTCAAAAGTGTTATCACTTCCCGTTCTTCAGCCTTTTTCAGCTTTCAGACAATTGTTGTGGCTACTTAATCTTGCCGTCTCTGTATGTCATTCGCCAACTAGATTTTTTTCACACTTTGTTTTCTGTGGTATATTGTAAATAATAAAGAATTTATAAAAAAAAATTTTTGGGATTGGAGTTTAAGTTTGTATCCAGACTCTGGATACAAACTTAAGCTCCAATTCAATTGCAGAAAAATGTTTGTACTAGGGGAATGGGGTGTCCCACTGTATATAAATGAGAAAGCCGCTGGTTTAGTGATGCTACAAGCACAATAGAAGCCAGGTTTTCCTGAACTTTCTGCTAAAATGTTGCACCTGTTTAGAACTGGTGTATGGGGATGCCGTTGGCGGTACTAAAGGCCCAATTGGGAATGGGACCTTATAGTGAATAGTCCTATTTTGCTGAATTACTCGTTCCCAATAGTGAAATGTTCTATCCCTGACACAAGCTGTGGGGATGGGCTGGGGCAGGCTATGGGGATGGGCTCATAAAAGGGGAAGGTTAGGGTTAGACTGTGGGTAATGGAATGTTAGGGTTAGAGTTAGGCTTTGTGACATGGAGGGTTAAGGTTGGGGTTAGGCTGCAGAAGATAGAGGGTTAATGTTAGGCTAATAAAAATTGAAATCTAGGGTTGGTCTACGGCAGAGGGAGGGTTAACGTTAGGCTAACAGAAGGGTAAGGTTAAAGTTAAGCTAAGTTCATGCCCCCCCCTGGGGATACGCTCCCGTATAATAATACACTTACCTTCTAGATGGATGCCTACCTGATAAAGCTGAAATGGAGGATACCAGATTGACTGTGACACCTCCTCAACACTCTAAATGTTATAATGTTAGTTTTAAGGTTAAGATTAAGATTAGGATGATGGTAGGGAATGGCTAGGGTTTAGCTGCTGTGAGGGGACAGTTAGGCTGCGGTATGGAGACAGTTGGGGTAGGCTGCGGTAAGGGGACATTTAGGGTTAGGCTGCGGTTATGGGATAGTTAAGGTTAGGCTGCAGTGAAGAGATGGATAAGGTTAGGCAGCAGTAAGGGGAGGGTTAAGCTTAGGCTGCAGTGTGGGAAAAGTTAGGAAGTTAGATTTATTGTTTGTGTCAGACTTTTTTCAAATGACAACACTATGTCAGTGTACAGTTTTAATAAGTAAACCTTAGTGTTGTCGAGAACATTTTTGTAGACATTCATATACTGTTGACCTTATGAATGTCGCAAAAATGTCTTTCTTATAACATACCTGCAACCTTGTGAATGTATGTTTGTTTGTACAGTCTACGTTCTACTTTCTTTAGAAACTACACAGCTGCAACGGCTTTAGACATTTTCCATAAACAACAGAGCATGCTTATGGCGTTAAACCTAATCGCTGCACCATAGTGGATATGGAAACAGTTAAATATAAATATTCACATTTTTTTATGATCTTTGCCATCAGCATACTTTTGATAGCCTTCATACCACACATTTTTGCAATGGTAAAAGCACATTAAATCGCAGCACAAAATCATCAACATTTCAGCTTGATTTAGGGCTGTTATTCAAAGTTGGGCCAATGCACTGATGAGTGTAATAAAACATACTTTATTTTATGAGATGCATGCATCAGAAGAGTTGATTAAATACCCAAACCAGTGATCTCAAAACTGGTCATCTGTATCCATCATCTATTTTTTGGGTGAGTGCCTCTGATTCTCGAGCAACAATAATATACATAATGCTTATAGAATTTAAATCCACAATAGCATAAGAGTTGACCAGAAAAAAAGGTAATACAGTAAACATGTGTAAGTTATAAAAATAACATAAACAGAGACATATGTTTGTCATTGTATTTTGGGAACTGTGCAAACTTACTGGATATATTTTTAATCTTGTGTTTTTTTTGTGTGTGTTTGATACATGTCCACTATGTTGTGTTAGTTTGTAAAAGACAAACATACAGTGGGATGAAATATTTACATGTACAATGAGTATTTTCTGTAAGTGCCCAGTAAACATGGCCACGTTAATTATATAACCTATAGAAGCTCACATATGTGTGGTTAGTACTATTAAAGTCACATACTAAAGTAACAAAAACTCTTAAACTCAAAACACTATCTATTCTCATGGCCATTGTTATCTTTATTTCAGTAAGATGTGTGGTCGCATCAAAACAGAGATCTAACAGCAGGGGATTCAGTGATTGCATTTACGACTTGGCTCATTGCCCTAGAAATCCTGGATTGTAATATGCTATTCCTTTAGTGGCCATTCCACACGTTTGCATCTTATCCGCATAATGGGTATTATGCATATTTGGACCTATGTTCTGCTCATCAAAATGGTTTTGTGAATGCTTCTAACCAACTGAAAGCTAACAGATTAGTAAATACACAAACCAAACTCTTGCATGTTTTATGTGCTCCCCAAATGTCTTAGCGTTGCAGAAGGCTGTGTTCCAGATATTGCTCTAGTTATGTAGTGACCACTTGTGCAGCCGGTGTCCTCTGTCAGGTTTGCTATACGGCAGGACACAGAGCCGGGCTATAGTGAAGGTCTCACAGATGACAGTTATCCACTATTGCACCTGGGCCACTCATTCCGCCACTGGTACTAGCATAGAGTTAGGTGGTGAGCTGTAACATGGCATAGTGCTGTATTAGATAGTTGACTACAGCTGCATTGGTTACTGAGGATGAATGAAATACTAACATAGGGCTGCAATAAATACTGTGAGATGTATAGTATGTGAGCAAGTCAATCCTAGTATAAAACCTTAGCTTTGCTGTTAGTATTGTTGGTCATCAAAGGTTCTAGGTGCATTAGTCAGTTGTGAATAGGTATTACACATGCACAGAAAACAATTTTTCCTCAATAGAACGCAGCATCATGCGGCTGAGTTCCGTGTTGAATTTATCCTCCGTGGGGTGGGGGTGGGGGGGGCGATAACAGTGCCCTGTTCACCTTGCAGTATTTGGGATAGATAATTCTGTATCCAACACTCTATGTTGCTTCTAGGCCATGCTGCTCAGTTGTTACTGATTGGTGATTCAGTATATTAATAGGCGAATATTTCTTTTCTTGTCATTGGTCATGTAGGTAATGACCTTGGGCCTGATCCAGAGCTACGATGTAGCGCTGAGCATACTAACGCTCAGCGTTACATCGTTGACTCCCCCTGGCACTCCCCCTGTGCGGGCGTATGGCCCCTTCCTTACGCCGGCTGAAGGCTACCCTAACGCCATTCTGCTCAGTAGTTACTGATTGGTGATTCAGTATATTAATGGGCGAATATTTCTTTTCTTGTCATTGGTCTTGTAGTTAGTGACCTTTGCACTAATACACTGGACAAAGTAAGGAGAGACTGTGAGTTTTGTCTCTGCTCAGCTTCCAGCAATGAGTGAGGGTAAAGCAATGTGGGTATTCTAGTACTGGAAAATAAGAGTCATGATTGGGTATTTTATAGTATGACAGCTGTATTCTGTAAGTTAGACAATGGGCCAGATCCAGAGATACACTTTTACTATGCTGTGTTACCTCTAAGCACTCCCCTCGGCACAGGCTAGTGGCTAGCGTAAATTCACTCACAGACGTTGTTCTGGATCTATCCCAATATCATTTCGTTGGTACTGGGCTGTGTGTGTATTGAATATTTAAGGCTGTAGTGGATTTGGGGCTGTCTTTTTTTACAACATGTAGAAAATATGAACCCATGAGATTTAATTTTAAAAATAATATGATTTAAGTTTTCTATGCAAAATATATCATTATACCATTGTATATACAACATACTCAGGATGATGTGCCTAAAACAATAAATACATAGAGTTTATTTAAATGCAATATATATTTATATAAATCCTGTGCTAGAAATAGCAAATCTTCCACAATAGCAATTTGACATTGTCGCAGCAATCCCAAATCATCACCTGTCTAGCACAGAATATTGATCTGCAATTCTAAAGAGACCATTCAGTCTCCTTTCAAGTACGTGCAACCTGCTGTGAAATCAGGAGGCTTACTTCTAAGACATACAACACTTCCTTTTAATAGGGCAATAATTGCAGTGACATCTGACAGTATTCTAGGCGTCTGAGGGCTGAAAACTGTCCATTTTTGTTCACACAATCAACAAGAGGGTGATAAGTGAAGTCCAAAATTTGGATCCAATCATTTTAATGACCTCAGTGGTGTACTTCCCAGCAGGTAGAGATGGCTACGGATGCAATCCTTAGAAAAACACCTGCTTCTTAGAGGATTAGATCTCATCATCTAAAAAGTGCCTTTTAAAAATGCGCACCTGGTGTACAAGATCATATATCCTTTATAAGCTGTCTACACAAAAATATGGTTATACTGTCTCTAAATTACATTTAATGTGTCCTGTTATTGAAGTAACTTGATGTGCACTTAAACATAAGTTTCTCTTTTCTGTCATTTTCTAGTTATATCTTCATTTTCTCGCTCTCACTCTCTCTCTCTCTCTCTCTAGTCACCTGTAATAAGTCTATATATAGGAGACTTGATGTATGCACACATATAGATTTAATACAGGTGAATGCATGTATGTATGTGTATATATATATTCACATACATACCATTAAAAAACAGTATTGTACCTGCTAAATAGGTACAGTTGGAGGGTATGATAATATATAATGGCAATGGTGGTTAAGGTGTGTGTGTGTGTGTGTGTGTATGTATGTATGAGTGTATGCATATACCCAAGAAATTCAGACCCCGCACACTTTCCGTAACTGTGGGGATCTGTAATTAAACATGTAAGAGAGGGGTAAACCCATACCTCCCAATATTTGAGAATTGTAAAGAGGGACAAAGTTTCGCGGCCTGGTAGACAGAGTGTGTCTTGTACCA
>WWET01000459.1:213150-228827 GCA_011038615.1 Limnodynastes dumerilii | reverse complement strand
GAGTCGCGGGGGGAGTGCACGCCGATACGCTGTGCTTTACTAAGCACAGCGCATCGGCGTAGGTCTGGATCAGGCCCTGTGTGTGTTTTTCTCTCTTTGGGCTAGATCCAGACCTACGTCCTAATTACGTTGGTTAGCGTAGCGTATTTACATTATCGAAAGCACTATGCACTCCCCCAGGCACTCCCGTTGGACGGATGTACTTTTGCTGATTTACGTCTACCAAACCTTACCTTAACTTTTCTAAGCGTAACCACGCACGTATGTAGCGCCCTGACAGACGTAACTGCCTAACCCAGCCCATACTGTACGATTTAAAGGCCTCCCTCGTAACGGCTAGTGTATTTTAGGAACGCCCTTCGTGCGTAGTTACGAGAGTGTTTCGGCCATCCTGAGCTACGTGTCGTAACATCTGCCGCGCGCATGCGCAGTAAGTACTAATTGGCATAAAATCACTAGCTTATTTAGGTCTGGATCTGGCCCTTTATGAGTTAAAACCGCCTGCATTTTGCAACCTGACGTGTGTGCACAAAAGACTTTCACTACAGTTTTTGAGATTCAGGATTCAGACTTCCGTGCTGGCAGAGCAGGATAGCACAGAATAGTACAACACGTATGCTAAGTGGGGGGAGTTAATTAAATAATACAGGAAAGATGTGTTTCAGCCCTTACACACTATCCACATTTACGAGCTGTCTGCATTTTACATGGGGACAGCACTAAATTCTAAAGGTAGCGTCCTGCTGTCATAACTACTTGTGCACAAGGGCAGTGGCCTACTCTCAATATATTAAATATTATATAATAAAATAATGTGAATATGTGAAATTAACATTTAACGGGGGTGTAGTTTAATGGTGGAGGGAGGGGTTTTAGGTGATATGCTCCTGTGCGAGCGTATTTTCCCTTGCTTAGGCCGGCTGAAGTTAGGGTAGCCTTCAGCCAGCCTAAGAGAGGGAAAATACGCTCGCACAGAGGGGAGTGTCGGGGGGAGTGCACGCCGATACACTGTGCTTTACTAAGCACAGCGCATCGGCATAGGTCTGGATCAGGCCCTGTGTGTGTTTTTCTCTCTTTGGGCTAGATCCAGACCTACGTCCTAATTACGTTGGTTAGCGTAGCGTATTTACACTATCGAAAGTACTATGCACTCCCCCGGGCACTCCCGTTGGACGGACGTACTTTTGCTGATTTACGTCTACCAAACCTTACCTTAACTTTTCCAAGCGTAACCGCGCACGTACGTAGCGCCCTGACAGACGTAACTGCCTAACCCAGCCCATACGGTACGATTTAAAGGCCTCCCTCGTAACGGCTAGTGTATTTTAGGAACACCCTTCGTGCGTAGTTACGAGAGTGTTTCGGCCATCCTAATCTACGTGTCCTAACATCTGCTGCGTGCATGCGCAGTAAGTACTAATTGGCGAATTTATGTCAGCGGCTAGCGTAAAACCACTAGCGTATTTAGGTCTGGATCTGGCCCTTTATGAGTTAAAACCGCCTGCATTTTGCAACCTAACATGTGTGGACAAAAGACTTTCACTACAGTTTTTGAGATTCAGGATTCAGACTTCCGTGCTGGCAGAGCAGGATAGCACAGAATAGTACAACACGTATGCTAAGTGGGGGGAGTTAATTAAATAATACAAGAAAGATGTGTTTCAGCCCTTACACACTATCCACATTTACGAGCTGCCTACATTTTACATGGGGACGGCACTAAATTCTTAAGGTAGCGTCCTGCTGTCATAACTACTTGTGCACAAGGGCAGTGGCCTACTCTCGATATATTAAATATTATATAATAAAATAATGTGAACATGTGAAATTAACATTTAACTAATTAATTAATGATAACAGTTTAGGCAGGAAGTTGATTTGGAAAAATAAGAGGAAAACTGGTGGAAAGTTACACATGAGTCAAGTTTCATCTGTGAAAAACAGTATTAGAGTTGAGAGTTGGCCGTTCCTAGCCCAAGTCTTTATAACAATTTATGTATGCAAAGAATATCAATATTTTGGACCGGATTTACTAAGGTGCGATTTTGGCTGCGGTTATAAATCCGTCTGTATTTACTAAGTTACTTGTAATTGACAGCGATGTGTAGCGATTTTTAAGGGTTAATTCACTGCGATTTATCTTAAAAAATTGCCACAGACCTTGGTCTATTGTTTAAAAATAATGATTTAGCTTATTATGAAACATTTAAAAAAAATGAAGTGTGTAAAAAAACAAAACAATAAAAACATAGCGCGGCATGCTATTAATCCATAGCTTGCTGCCGCATACTGTATAGAACTATAAGGAACAGCATGCCCATGTATTGCGGGTAATGCTGTGCCTTTTAGTACCATAAGTGGCAGCATGCCAAGTGTTAGTGGCATGCCACCACATACATAATGTGCCCAGTCCCTGTCATAATAAAAAAATATATAGTGCCCCGTTTATAACTTTCCATTAATAAACATACAGTGCCCTGTTGCCATAATAATTCATACTGTGCCCCCTTTCCATTAAAAAACATATAGTGCCCTGTTGCCATAGTAAAACATATGTGTCACGAACTGCAAGGTTTTGTAGGACCTGTCCCGGGTTCCAAGGGAAATGACAGACGAGCAGGAGTGAAGTGGAATTAGTGGTTTTAATAAAAGGTAGTTGCACAAGATACAGAACAAATAATAGAATGCAGTGAAGTAATTCCGGATAGTGTCAGGTGAGGAAATATCCAACGGTTGTGGAATGGTGGCCGGGCTATGCCGTGCTAGGTTGCGAGGCAAATGTCCAGGAGCAGAGGTATGGTGACCGGGCTATGCCGGACTTGAGTGGAAGAACAACTGTACCGGATCGGAGTTGCAGACAGGACAGGACCAGAGTTGCAGACAGGACAGCCCAAAGTTACAGACAGGACCGGAGTTGCAGACAGGACTGGAGTTGCAGACAGGACCGTACTGGAGTTGCAGACAATGGATCAGGCAGGACCAGGATCAGACCAGGCAATGGATCAGGCAGGACCAGGATCAGACCAGGCAAAGGATCAGGCAGGACCAGGATCAGACCAGGCAAAGGATCAGGCAAGACCAGGATATGGATTAGGCAGGACCAGGATCAGACCAGGCAATGGATCAGGTAGGACCAGACAATGGATCAGGCAGGACCAGGATCAGGATAAGGATACCAGCAACGCAGTAGAACCAGGCACCTTGGTAGAACAAGTAGTTTCTAGAAGACCAAGTTGATCTGGGCACAGCATGGACTGTGCACAGAGTTTAAATAGCCCGCCCAGTGCACAGTTTGGCTGGAGTAATCATGTGGTGTACAGAGGAGCAACTGAGTGGTTACTGGGTATCACCTGACAGGAGGCAAGATGGCAACGCCCATGCACCAGAGATGTAATGAAGCAGATGCCTAATCCCAGACACAAACACACATGCTTTAATGGAGACCTTTGCAGGGCTGGAGAGTGGCACATAGTGGGGAAACTGCTGCCAGACGGCTTGTGGTCAGGTAAGTGCAACGCTTGCTGCCGCAGACCGTGACAGTACCCCCTCTTTTAAGGGTGGCCTCCAGACACCCAATCAGAGTCTCGGTAGGATACCTACAGAGTTGAGAATAGTTCTCCTGAAAAGCCAGACCAGAAGGTAAGTACTGTGGGGACATCATGATAGAAGAAATTTAGTCCAAATCAAATCCGGGAATGTAAAAATAGTTAGGATGTTCTTCCTCTTGGGCCACAGAGCGCATTGGCAAAGCTTGATAAGGGGGAGCCACCTCTGACATGATGGGAGTAGTTTGGGTTGAAAACTTGGAACCAAACACCTTGGTGGTCAAGGACAGAAAAGTATGTAAGTCCTCCAACAGGGGGTATTGCACCTCAAGTAGTGAATTAGCCCAATCCAGAGCTTCTCCCCTGAAATGGCAAAGCAAGAAATTTATCTGATCCATAGGTCGCTGAAAGGACTCAGGAGAGGTAGCAAATCGGTCCACACAGAATTTCATCAAAGGTTTAAGTTGAAATATGTCACCATCAAAGATAGGTGGAGACTCTGATGCAATCAAAGGTTCAGTAGACTTGGAGACATTGGATCTGGATGATTGTTTAGCAGACTTGGACTTGGAGGACTTAGAGGATTTGGTCCTGGATAATCGTTTGGCAGACTTGGATTTTGAAGACTTAGAGGATTTGGACCTGGATGGTTGCTTGACCGACTTGAATTCTGAGGACCCAGAGGAGACAGCAAATGAAAGCTTGACAGATTCAGACAATAATCCCCGGACAGAAGGCAAAGGATCCTGGACAGTAGTCCACAGAACAAGATCCAGGGTGATGGGCTCTGCGATCGTGGCAGGCGGAACACTCCCACCGAAATTATGTTGTTCGGATTTGATTCCCCCTCGGGGATGCCAGGGCTCAGACTGCAGCTCCGCACGGGGACGGCACGACTTGGACTGGAGTCGCCCTTGAAGATGGCATGGCTTGGACTAGAGTCCCCCTCGGAGATGAAATGGCATGAACTAGAGTCCTCCTCAGAAACGGCATGGCTTGAACTGGAGTCCTCCTTGGAGACAACATGGCTTGGACTAGAATTGCCCTTGGAAACGGTATTGTGAGGGATTACAGAAAGCAAGATAGTTGAAGGGCCTTCAGGAGATGAGAGGCTGAGAATCCCCTCAGTGAGCAAGGCTCTGGAAGCTCCCTCCAGGAAAGATAGGCCAAACGCTAAGCCCCCTGGGGCCGAGGCATTTGAATCCTTTCTTGAAATTTTCTTACTAGACACCCCTTCAGGGGTTACTTGGCTAGACACCCCTCCTGGGGCTACTTGGCTACAGGCCCCTCCGGGGGCTACTTGACTTGGGACCCCTCTTGAGGTTACTTGACTTGGGACCCCTCCTGGGGTTACTTGACTTGGGACCCCTCCTGGGGTTACTTGACTTGGAACCCCTCCTGGGGCTACTTGACTTGGGACCCCGCTTGGGGTTACTTGACTTGGGACCCCGCCTGGGGTTACTTGACTTGGGACCCTGCCTGGGGTTACACGGCTTGACACCCCATTCCCAGATTGTAAGTTCTTGGGCTTATGCACAGGACAAGACAACAAAAGGTGATCAGCACCAGTACAATAGAGACAAAGGGCCAGATCCAGAACAACACATTTGTAAGCGAATTTACGCGTGGCAGACACGTAAATCGCGTTTTGGTAAGTACTGCGCATGCGCACCATAGAAAATACGCTCCATAACATAGTGTAAATGTGAATGTATGGGCCATTCAATTGCAATTGCTATCTATCTATCTATCTATCTATCTATCTATCTATCTATCTATCTAGGTGTGTTTTCGTGTGGCCGATCACTTGGTCGGGCGTAATTTTCCCCATAATACGCTCAGCGTCCGTACGCAATTGCGTACGTACGATATCGTTGCAATATCGTAGCTCTGGATCAGGCCCATAGACAGTAGCATGGGACATGTCTGCTGTCTATAATATTGGTGGGAGCTGCATTAAGCACATTTGTGTCATAAAGCTCCGCCCCTTCCTCAGTTACACCATGGATCACAGCAATGATAGGCAGGGGGCGGGACTTCAGGCAGTGATTTGCATTAAATCCTGTCATCAAGACCCAGCCCCATGCTGGCATCTCTTCCTTCCATCTCTTAATACTGAGCCTAGCGTGAATAATAAAAGTAATGTGTTGGATACTATTGTACAATCACAATCATGGGGCTGCAATATCCATACATCCGAATGACCACCCTCCTCATACCAACAAAGATTCTAGTAGCAAGGGCCTACTTTAAGTTTTCAGACTGTGCACCTATCCACAAGTGTCTGCACAGGTACACAGAGTAAAGGCACACTGGACTGGATCCAGACCCCCACACTTTATCTATGCGTATGGGGGTCTATCAGTCCACACAAGAGAAGGAGAGTGACTTGCGCTACCTCTGAATCGCTTGTAAGCGGGTGGTGACACCCACATTGTACACTTTGCATGCTTCCCCCTGCCCACCTTAAGGGGCGAAAGGGAAGCATTGCCCTTTTGTTCGTAAATTCCCTTTGTTCTGTACGATGGCTGTTATGTTATACCGCGTTCACATTACCACTGCCTAAAAAGCTGGCTTTTTAGGCAGTGGGCAGAATTTCTGCTCCTCTTGTTCAGCCTCCATAGTTCTGCCCCTCTTGTTCAGCCTCCATAGTTCTGCTCCTCTTGTTCAGCCTCCATAGTTCTGCTCCTCTTGTTCAGCCTCCATAGTTCTGCTCCTCTTGTTCAGCCTCCATAGTTCTGCTCCTCTTGTTCAGCCTCCATAGTTCTGCTCCTCTTGTTCAGCCTCCATAGTTCTGCTCCTCTTGTTCAGCCTCCATAGTTCTGCTCCTCTTGTTCAGCCTCCATAGTTCTGCTCCTCTTGTTCAGCCTCCATAGTTCTGCTCCTCTTGTTCAGCCTCCATAGTTCTGCCCCTCTTGTTCAGCCTCCATAGTTCTGCTCCTCTTGTTCAGCCTCCATAGTTCTGCTCCTCTTGTTCAGCCTCCATAGTTCTGCTCCTCTTGTTCAGCCTCCATAGTTCTGCTCCTCTTGTTCAGCCTCCATAGTTCTGCTCCTCTTGTTCAGCCTCCATAGTTCTGCTCCTCTTGTTCAGCCTCCATAGTTCTGCTCCTCTTGTTCAGCCTCCATAGTTCTGCTCCTCTTGTTCAGCCTCCATAGTTCTGCTCCTCTTGTTCAGCCTCCATAGTTCTGCCCCTCTTGTTCAGCCTCCATAGTTCTGCTCCTCTTGTTCAGCCTCCATAGTTCTGCTCCTCTTGTTCAGCCTCCATAGTTCTGCTCCTCTTGTTCAGCCTCCATAGTTCTGCTCCTCTTGTTCAGCCTCCATAGTTCTGCTCCTCTTGTTCAGCCTCCATAGTTCTGCTCCTCTTGTTCAGCCTCCATAGTTCTGCTCCTCTTGTTCAGCCTCCATAGTTCTGCTCCTCTTGTTCAGCCTCCATAGTTCTGCTCCTCTTGTTCAGCCTCCATAGTTCTGCCCCTCTTGTTCAGCCTCCATAGTTCTGCTCCTCTTGTTCAGCCTCCATAGTTCTGCTCCTCTTGTTCAGCCTCCATAGTTCTGCTCCTCTTGTTCAGCCTCCATAGTTCTGCTCCTCTTGTTCAGCCTCCATAGTTCTGCTCCTCTTGTTCAGCCTCCATAGTTCTGCTCCTCTTGTTCAGCCTCCATAGTTCTGCTCCTCTTGTTCAGCCTCCATAGTTCTGCTCCTCTTGTTCAGCCTCCATAGTTCTGCTCCTCTTGTTCAGCCTCCATAGTTCTGCCCCTCTTGTTCAGCCTCCATAGTTCTGCTCCTCTTGTTCAGCCTCCATAGTTCTGCTCCTCTTGTTCAGCCTCCATAGTTCTGCTCCTCTTGTTCAGCCTCCATAGTTCTGCTCCTCTTGTTCAGCCTCCATAGTTCTGCTCCTCTTGTTCAGCCTCCATAGTTCTGCTCCTCTTGTTCAGCCTCCATAGTTCTGCTCCTCTTGTTCAGCCTCCATAGTTCTGCTCCTCTTGTTCAGCCTCCATAGTTCTGCTCCTCTTGTTCAGCCTCCATAGTTCTGCCCCTCTTGTTCAGCCTCCATAGTTCTGCTCCTCTTGTTCAGCCTCCATAGTTCTGCTCCTCTTGTTCAGCCTCCATAGTTCTGCTCCTCTTGTTCAGCCTCCATAGTTCTGCTCCTCTTGTTCAGCCTCCATAGTTCTGCTCCTCTTGTTCAGCCTCCATAGTTCTGCTCCTCTTGTTCAGCCTCCATAGTTCTGCTCCTCTTGTTCAGCCTCCATAGTTCTGCTCCTCTTGTTCAGCCTCCATAGTTCTGCTCCTCTTGTTCAGCCTCCATAGTTCTGCCCCTCTTGTTCAGCCTCCATAGTTCTGCTCCTCTTGTTCAGCCTCCATAGTTCTGCTCCTCTTGTTCAGCCTCCATAGTTCTGCTCCTCTTGTTCAGCCTCCATAGTTCTGCTCCTCTTGTTCAGCCTCCATAGTTCTGCTCCTCTTGTTCAGCCTCCATAGTTCTGCTCCTCTTGTTCAGCCTCCATAGTTCTGCTCCTCTTGTTCAGCCTCCATAGTTCTGCTCCTCTTGTTCAGCCTCCATAGTTCTGCTCCTCTTGTTCAGCCTCCATAGTTCTGCCCCTCTTGTTCAGCCTCCATAGTTCTGCTCCTCTTGTTCAGCCTCCATAGTTCTGCTCCTCTTGTTCAGCCTCCATAGTTCTGCTCCTCTTGTTCAGCCTCCATAGTTCTGCTCCTCTTGTTCAGCCTCCATAGTTCTGCTCCTCTTGTTCAGCCTCCATAGTTCTGCTCCTCTTGTTCAGCCTCCATAGTTCTGCTCCTCTTGTTCAGCCTCCATAGTTCTGCTCCTCTTGTTCAGCCTCCATAGTTCTGCTCCTCTTGTTCAGCCTCCATAGTTCTGCCCCTCTTGTTCAGCCTCCATAGTTCTGCTCCTCTTGTTCAGCCTCCATAGTTCTGCTCCTCTTGTTCAGCCTCCATAGTTCTGCTCCTCTTGTTCAGCCTCCATAGTTCTGCTCCTCTTGTTCAGCCTCCATAGTTCTGCTCCTCTTGTTCAGCCTCCATAGTTCTGCTCCTCTTGTTCAGCCTCCATAGTTCTGCTCCTCTTGTTCAGCCTCCATAGTTCTGCTCCTCTTGTTCAGCCTCCATAGTTCTGCTCCTCTTGTTCAGCCTCCATAGTTCTGCCCCTCTTGTTCAGCCTCCATAGTTCTGCTCCTCTTGTTCAGCCTCCATAGTTCTGCTCCTCTTGTTCAGCCTCCATAGTTCTGCTCCTCTTGTTCAGCCTCCATAGTTCTGCTCCTCTTGTTCAGCCTCCATAGTTCTGCTCCTCTTGTTCAGCCTCCATAGTTCTGCTCCTCTTGTTCAGCCTCCATAGTTCTGCTCCTCTTGTTCAGCCTCCATAGTTCTGCTCCTCTTGTTCAGCCTCCATAGTTCTGCTCCTCTTGTTCAGCCTCCATAGTTCTGCCCCTCTTGTTCAGCCTCCATAGTTCTGCTCCTCTTGTTCAGCCTCCATAGTTCTGCTCCTCTTGTTCAGCCTCCATAGTTCTGCTCCTCTTGTTCAGCCTCCATAGTTCTGCTCCTCTTGTTCAGCCTCCATAGTTCTGCTCCTCTTGTTCAGCCTCCATAGTTCTGCTCCTCTTGTTCAGCCTCCATAGTTCTGCTCCTCTTGTTCAGCCTCCATAGTTCTGCTCCTCTTGTTCAGCCTCCATAGTTCTGCTCCTCTTGTTCAGCCTCCATAGTTCTGCCCCTCTTGTTCAGCCTCCATAGTTCTGCTCCTCTTGTTCAGCCTCCATAGTTCTGCTCCTCTTGTTCAGCCTCCATAGTTCTGCTCCTCTTGTTCAGCCTCCATAGTTCTGCTCCTCTTGTTCAGCCTCCATAGTTCTGCTCCTCTTGTTCAGCCTCCATAGTTCTGCTCCTCTTGTTCAGCCTCCATAGTTCTGCTCCTCTTGTTCAGCCTCCATAGTTCTGCTCCTCTTGTTCAGCCTCCATAGTTCTGCTCCTCTTGTTCAGCCTCCATAGTTCTGCCCCTCTTGTTCAGCCTCCATAGTTCTGCTCCTCTTGTTCAGCCTCCATAGTTCTGCTCCTCTTGTTCAGCCTCCATAGTTCTGCTCCTCTTGTTCAGCCTCCATAGTTCTGCTCCTCTTGTTCAGCCTCCATAGTTCTGCTCCTCTTGTTCAGCCTCCATAGTTCTGCTCCTCTTGTTCAGCCTCCATAGTTCTGCTCCTCTTGTTCAGCCTCCATAGTTCTGCTCCTCTTGTTCAGCCTCCATAGTTCTGCTCCTCTTGTTCAGCCTCCATAGTTCTGCCCCTCTTGTTCAGCCTCCATAGTTCTGCTCCTCTTGTTCAGCCTCCATAGTTCTGCTCCTCTTGTTCAGCCTCCATAGTTCTGCTCCTCTTGTTCAGCCTCCATAGTTCTGCTCCTCTTGTTCAGCCTCCATAGTTCTGCTCCTCTTGTTCAGCCTCCATAGTTCTGCTCCTCTTGTTCAGCCTCCATAGTTCTGCTCCTCTTGTTCAGCCTCCATAGTTCTGCTCCTCTTGTTCAGCCTCCATAGTTCTGCTCCTCTTGTTCAGCCTCCATAGTTCTGCCCCTCTTGTTCAGCCTCCATAGTTCTGCTCCTCTTGTTCAGCCTCCATAGTTCTGCTCCTCTTGTTCAGCCTCCATAGTTCTGCTCCTCTTGTTCAGCCTCCATAGTTCTGCTCCTCTTGTTCAGCCTCCATAGTTCTGCTCCTCTTGTTCAGCCTCCATAGTTCTGCTCCTCTTGTTCAGCCTCCATAGTTCTGCTCCTCTTGTTCAGCCTCCATAGTTCTGCTCCTCTTGTTCAGCCTCCATAGTTCTGCTCCTCTTGTTCAGCCTCCATAGTTCTGCCCCTCTTGTTCAGCCTCCATAGTTCTGCTCCTCTTGTTCAGCCTCCATAGTTCTGCTCCTCTTGTTCAGCCTCCATAGTTCTGCTCCTCTTGTTCAGCCTCCATAGTTCTGCTCCTCTTGTTCAGCCTCCATAGTTCTGCTCCTCTTGTTCAGCCTCCATAGTTCTGCTCCTCTTGTTCAGCCTCCATAGTTCTGCTCCTCTTGTTCAGCCTCCATAGTTCTGCTCCTCTTGTTCAGCCTCCATAGTTCTGCTCCTCTTGTTCAGCCTCCATAGTTCTGCCCCTCTTGTTCAGCCTCCATAGTTCTGCTCCTCTTGTTCAGCCTCCATAGTTCTGCTCCTCTTGTTCAGCCTCCATAGTTCTGCTCCTCTTGTTCAGCCTCCATAGTTCTGCTCCTCTTGTTCAGCCTCCATAGTTCTGCTCCTCTTGTTCAGCCTCCATAGTTCTGCTCCTCTTGTTCAGCCTCCATAGTTCTGCTCCTCTTGTTCAGCCTCCATAGTTCTGCTCCTCTTGTTCAGCCTCCATAGTTCTGCTCCTCTTGTTCAGCCTCCATAGTTCTGCCCCTCTTGTTCAGCCTCCATAGTTCTGCTCCTCTTGTTCAGCCTCCATAGTTCTGCTCCTCTTGTTCAGCCTCCATAGTTCTGCTCCTCTTGTTCAGCCTCCATAGTTCTGCTCCTCTTGTTCAGCCTCCATAGTTCTGCTCCTCTTGTTCAGCCTCCATAGTTCTGCTCCTCTTGTTCAGCCTCCATAGTTCTGCTCCTCTTGTTCAGCCTCCATAGTTCTGCTCCTCTTGTTCAGCCTCCATAGTTCTGCTCCTCTTGTTCAGCCTCCATAGTTCTGCCCCTCTTGTTCAGCCTCCATAGTTCTGCTCCTCTTGTTCAGCCTCCATAGTTCTGCTCCTCTTGTTCAGCCTCCATAGTTCTGCTCCTCTTGTTCAGCCTCCATAGTTCTGCTCCTCTTGTTCAGCCTCCATAGTTCTGCTCCTCTTGTTCAGCCTCCATAGTTCTGCTCCTCTTGTTCAGCCTCCATAGTTCTGCTCCTCTTGTTCAGCCTCCATAGTTCTGCTCCTCTTGTTCAGCCTCCATAGTTCTGCTCCTCTTGTTCAGCCTCCATAGTTCTGCCCCTCTTGTTCAGCCTCCATAGTTCTGCTCCTCTTGTTCAGCCTCCATAGTTCTGCTCCTCTTGTTCAGCCTCCATAGTTCTGCTCCTCTTGTTCAGCCTCCATAGTTCTGCTCCTCTTGTTCAGCCTCCATAGTTCTGCTCCTCTTGTTCAGCCTCCATAGTTCTGCTCCTCTTGTTCAGCCTCCATAGTTCTGCTCCTCTTGTTCAGCCTCCATAGTTCTGCTCCTCTTGTTCAGCCTCCATAGTTCTGCTCCTCTTGTTCAGCCTCCATAGTTCTGCCCCTCTTGTTCAGCCTCCATAGTTCTGCTCCTCTTGTTCAGCCTCCATAGTTCTGCTCCTCTTGTTCAGCCTCCATAGTTCTGCTCCTCTTGTTCAGCCTCCATAGTTCTGCTCCTCTTGTTCAGCCTCCATAGTTCTGCTCCTCTTGTTCAGCCTCCATAGTTCTGCTCCTCTTGTTCAGCCTCCATAGTTCTGCTCCTCTTGTTCAGCCTCCATAGTTCTGCTCCTCTTGTTCAGCCTCCATAGTTCTGCTCCTCTTGTTCAGCCTCCATAGTTCTGCCCCTCTTGTTCAGCCTCCATAGTTCTGCTCCTCTTGTTCAGCCTCCATAGTTCTGCTCCTCTTGTTCAGCCTCCATAGTTCTGCTCCTCTTGTTCAGCCTCCATAGTTCTGCTCCTCTTGTTCAGCCTCCATAGTTCTGCTCCTCTTGTTCAGCCTCCATAGTTCTGCTCCTCTTGTTCAGCCTCCATAGTTCTGCTCCTCTTGTTCAGCCTCCATAGTTCTGCTCCTCTTGTTCAGCCTCCATAGTTCTGCTCCTCTTGTTCAGCCTCCATAGTTCTGCCCCTCTTGTTCAGCCTCCATAGTTCTGCTCCTCTTGTTCAGCCTCCATAGTTCTGCTCCTCTTGTTCAGCCTCCATAGTTCTGCTCCTCTTGTTCAGCCTCCATAGTTCTGCTCCTCTTGTTCAGCCTCCATAGTTCTGCTCCTCTTGTTCAGCCTCCATAGTTCTGCTCCTCTTGTTCAGCCTCCATAGTTCTGCTCCTCTTGTTCAGCCTCCATAGTTCTGCTCCTCTTGTTCAGCCTCCATAGTTCTGCTCCTCTTGTTCAGCCTCCATAGTTCTGCCCCTCTTGTTCAGCCTCCATAGTTCTGCTCCTCTTGTTCAGCCTCCATAGTTCTGCTCCTCTTGTTCAGCCTCCATAGTTCTGCTCCTCTTGTTCAGCCTCCATAGTTCTGCTCCTCTTGTTCAGCCTCCATAGTTCTGCTCCTCTTGTTCAGCCTCCATAGTTCTGCTCCTCTTGTTCAGCCTCCATAGTTCTGCTCCTCTTGTTCAGCCTCCATAGTTCTGCTCCTCTTGTTCAGCCTCCATAGTTCTGCTCCTCTTGTTCAGCCTCCATAGTTCTGCCCCTCTTGTTCAGCCTCCATAGTTCTGCTCCTCTTGTTCAGCCTCCATAGTTCTGCTCCTCTTGTTCAGCCTCCATAGTTCTGCTCCTCTTGTTCAGCCTCCATAGTTCTGCTCCTCTTGTTCAGCCTCCATAGTTCTGCTCCTCTTGTTCAGCCTCCATAGTTCTGCTCCTCTTGTTCAGCCTCCATAGTTCTGCTCCTCTTGTTCAGCCTCCATAGTTCTGCTCCTCTTGTTCAGCCTCCATAGTTCTGCTCCTCTTGTTCAGCCTCCATAGTTCTGCCCCTCTTGTTCAGCCTCCATAGTTCTGCTCCTCTTGTTCAGCCTCCATAGTTCTGCTCCTCTTGTTCAGCCTCCATAGTTCTGCTCCTCTTGTTCAGCCTCCATAGTTCTGCTCCTCTTGTTCAGCCTCCATAGTTCTGCTCCTCTTGTTCAGCCTCCATAGTTCTGCTCCTCTTGTTCAGCCTCCATAGTTCTGCTCCTCTTGTTCAGCCTCCATAGTTCTGCTCCTCTTGTTCAGCCTCCATAGTTCTGCTCCTCTTGTTCAGCCTCCATAGTTCTGCCCCTCTTGTTCAGCCTCCATAGTTCTGCTCCTCTTGTTCAGCCTCCATAGTTCTGCTCCTCTTGTTCAGCCTCCATAGTTCTGCTCCTCTTGTTCAGCCTCCATAGTTCTGCTCCTCTTGTTCAGCCTCCATAGTTCTGCTCCTCTTGTTCAGCCTCCATAGTTCTGCTCCTCTTGTTCAGCCTCCATAGTTCTGCTCCTCTTGTTCAGCCTCCATAGTTCTGCTCCTCTTGTTCAGCCTCCATAGTTCTGCTCCTCTTGTTCAGCCTCCATAGTTCTGCCCCTCTTGTTCAGCCTCCATAGTTCTGCTCCTCTTGTTCAGCCTCCATAGTTCTGCTCCTCTTGTTCAGCCTCCATAGTTCTGCTCCTCTTGTTCAGCCTCCATAGTTCTGCTCCTCTTGTTCAGCCTCCATAGTTCTGCTCCTCTTGTTCAGCCTCCATAGTTCTGCTCCTCTTGTTCAGCCTCCATAGTTCTGCTCCTCTTGTTCAGCCTCCATAGTTCTGCTCCTCTTGTTCAGCCTCCATAGTTCTGCTCCTCTTGTTCAGCCTCCATAGTTCTGCCCCTCTTGTTCAGCCTCCATAGTTCTGCTCCTCTTGTTCAGCCTCCATAGTTCTGCTCCTCTTGTTCAGCCTCCATAGTTCTGCTCCTCTTGTTCAGCCTCCATAGTTCTGCTCCTCTTGTTCAGCCTCCATAGTTCTGCTCCTCTTGTTCAGCCTCCATAGTTCTGCTCCTCTTGTTCAGCCTCCATAGTTCTGCTCCTCTTGTTCAGCCTCCATAGTTCTGCTCCTCTTGTTCAGCCTCCATAGTTCTGCTCCTCTTGTTCAGCCTCCATAGTTCTGCCCCTCTTGTTCAGCCTCCATAGTTCTGCTCCTCTTGTTCAGCCTCCATAGTTCTGCTCCTCTTGTTCAGCCTCCATAGTTCTGCTCCTCTTGTTCAGCCTCCATAGTTCTGCTCCTCTTGTTCAGCCTCCATAGTTCTGCTCCTCTTGTTCAGCCTCCATAGTTCTGCTCCTCTTGTTCAGCCTCCATAGTTCTGCTCCTCTTGTTCAGCCTCCATAGTTCTGCTCCTCTTGTTCAGCCTCCATAGTTCTGCTCCTCTTGTTCAGCCTCCATAGTTCTGCCCCTCTTGTTCAGCCTCCATAGTTCTGCTCCTCTTGTTCAGCCTCCATAGTTCTGCTCCTCTTGTTCAGCCTCCATAGTTCTGCTCCTCTTGTTCAGCCTCCATAGTTCTGCTCCTCTTGTTCAGCCTCCATAGTTCTGCTCCTCTTGTTCAGCCTCCATAGTTCTGCTCCTCTTGTTCAGCCTCCATAGTTCTGCTCCTCTTGTTCAGCCTCCATAGTTCTGCTCCTCTTGTTCAGCCTCCATAGTTCTGCTCCTCTTGTTCAGCCTCCATAGTTCTGCCCCTCTTGTCCAGCCTCCATATTTCTGCCCCTCTTGTGCAACCTCCATAGTTCTGCCCCTCTTGTTCAGCCTCCATAGTTCTGCCCCTCTTGTTCAGCCTCCATAGTTCTGCCCCTCTTGTTCAGCCTCCATAGTTCTGCCCCTCTTATTATTGTGTTTCTTACCTTGCCTCTCTGTTCCCTTCCTCCGCAGCGCTCCCACGCTATCTGTCCCTCTCCCGGCGGTCACGTGTTAACATATGCAGTGCTGGTAATACAGGGCTGCTACTGGAGCCCTGTATGACCAAATGTCTTTCTATGAACGACAGTGACCGTCTCTGTCATTCACAGAGGCTGATTTGGTCATACAGAGCTCCCGTAGCAGCCCTGTGTAACCAGCTCTGCTTATGTGAAAAAGAAAAAAAAAGCCCAGCTGCATATACAGCAGCACCATGCGGGTTCCATTCATTAAAAAAAACCTTTGTCCCGAGAGTCTCTTTTCTCGGGACAAGGTGTCAAGCGGGTGGGACAGCGGGACAGTCTCCCAAAAGCGGGACTGTCCCGCTGAAATCGGGACCATTGGGAGGAATGGAAATCTGTTAGCAGACAATTATCCTGTGAGTAGAGTCATGTGAGTAGGGACAAGTGGGGGCTTTAAGGACCTGTGGTAACATGTGGGAAGGTATGAGTAACGTGTTGACATGCTTCGAAGTCTGATTAGCATACAGTGAAGTTTAAGTGGCATTGATTGGGCATGTACAGCGTTGTGGGGATCGTTGTTTAGCTTTCAGTGATATATTTTATGTATGTGTTCTTGTGTTCTCTGAATGCTAAAAGGAGTTTG
>WWET01000459.1:182061-204561 GCA_011038615.1 Limnodynastes dumerilii | reverse complement strand
AGGAGTGTGTAGGAGAGAGTAATATAGAGGATAGAGCAGTAGTTTCTAACCTTTTTTTTAAGTTTGTATCAGTTACTCACCATGGAATCAGGTGAGGTATCACTGACTATTCCTATTCTATCCTTATTACTCTTTCCTAAGTTTCCTTCTTCACCTACATCCCTCCATCCACCGTCGCTATGAATCTGTCACTCACCGAGCTCAGCGCTGGTCCGAAAATGGACCACGCCGGACCAGAGGCGCAGAGTCTAACCCCAAGCCAGGTATTCACCAGAACCTCTGCTGGTGGGGATGGATTTGGCAGCAGGCAAGGGGCAGGTTGCGGCCCTCTGACCAAGCGCACAGACACAGAGACGGTGAGTCGAGATCCACGGAGAGCAGGAGTAGTAGTTGCAGGGAGTGGAAGCACTGCAGCTGAGGCTGGATATGATGATATGGCTGGAGCTGTGCTGGATCCAGGAGACACAGCAGTGCTGAGACCAAAGATGATGAGACACTGGAGCTGGACTCAGAAAGAGAGAGAGACAGGAACCAGTGGAAGGTAACTAGTAGCACAATGAGAAGCTGGAACAGCGTAGTGAAACACAACCAGGAACCAGGGAGCCAGAACACACGAGCGAGCTCGAGGACACGAATCAGCAGACATAGACAATCTGTTGTTATGACACAGAAGTGATGTCAGACAGGCCCTTAAATAGTGCAGGTGAGTGAGGAGTTCAGCAAGGCAATCATTAGCACCTGTGACATAACTGCAGCAGAAGTGCACACCAGCAGTGTTTGAACTGAAAGGAGTCTTGAGACTAGAAAAAGGTAAACAAAGGAACTATAACGTGCAGAGAGGATGTAGCAGAATCATGACAGAACCTGCTAATAGCATAACTTGTTAGCTTTACCCTCCCTTAACCTTAACCCTCCCCGCAGTCTAACCCTAACCTTTCTCTCTCTGCAGCCTAACCCTAACCTTCCCCCCTCTTTGCAGCCTAACCCTAACCTTCTCTCTGCATCCTATACTTAACCCTCTCCTCTCTGCAGCCTAACCGTAACCTTCCCATTCCACAGCCTAACACTAACCTTCTTCTTCTAGAAGTCTGACACTAGTGGACACTAAAGGCATGTGGATCATGGTACCTTGTTGAAATAGGAACAGTCAACATGACAACCGTTCTATATAGAAATATTCTTTATTAAACAAGTGTTGGCACTGATACAGCTAAGCTGTTGCAGCTACAATGTGCTCCGGCATCTTCGATGTCCCTCCGGCGAATGAATCTACTCATTAAAGGGCCTATATTTAAACACTCGGATACAGACTGTCAGAGTGTGTAAATATAGTGCCTTTTCATTCGCCGGAGGCACACCGAAGATGCCGGAGCTGCTCTCGCGGTCCTTCAGGAAGAAGAGGAAGAGCCAGCCTGCAGAATGTCGTCTGGCAAGAATGAAGACTTCAAAGACGTGAGTATTATACAGATTATTTTGTATCGCTTATTTTTTTAAGATATTCCCATATTTTAATCAACATAATATATATGTAAAGGAATCAATTTTAATCTTTAATATGAATGGGAATTGTTAATCAATAAAATAGGGATAAACTACATGCTTTGTTTAAAAAATGAAAGGGGCACAATGAATACTTAAAGGTAAGTCAATGGTAAGAGTTATTGAATAGATTTCAGTATACGGAGGTCATTTATTTAGTTATATAAGATACAGAGGACATTTAATTATTTATTTCTGGCACGGAGAACATTTAGTTATTTACTTATGACACGGTGATCATGTACTTATTATAGACAGAGGACATTTATTTATTTATTTGACGGAGGACATATATTTTACTATCTAGTACACGGAGGACAGTTATTTATTTATTTATTTGATGGAGGGCATATGTTTTATTATCTAGTACACAGAGGACAGTTATTCCTTTATTTTAGTAAAGGGGGACATTTTAACATTTATTTTTGGATCGGGGGACAGTGCTTCATGTAATTTACATTCTGGGTGATTTTGTATGCTGACCCATGCTGTTAACCATTGCCATGCTGCTGCATATGGGACTATATGGCAGCGCATGCTAAGGGTTAATTGGTAGCCACGGCAACAATGTAAATTAGATAATAATCTTTTTTAACAAGGCAGATGGGTTGTTTTCAGGGGGTGAGTGTCGATTTCAATGAAATCGACTATCAACCCAACCTCTTTTATCTGTGGCGATTTTTTTTATCCCATTCTACAGCGAGTTTACAACTCACACCTTAGTAAATCTGAGATTTGTATCTTATGAATGGGAAAAATCGCCACAGATAGCTCAACAAGGAGGATTTGGAAAAAAACCTAATCTCTGACAATCTGATAGCAAAACTCACCTTTAGTAAATCTGAAATATCAAAATCGCCACTGAAAAATAGCAAACAGTGGCGATTTTGACAATCTCGAGTTTAGTAAATCTTGCCCATGGAACATTATCTTGCTAGTCACCAAAAAAAAACTCCTAACACAAAACATTTAAATTCAAAGAAATGCAAGAAGTAGGCTTTCTGGAATGCCTGTTTATTTTAACATTTGGCAAGCAGAACAAATATTTATACATTTTAGTCTCTTAACTTTTATTTGCTACTTTAGCATGTTAAACAGTTGTCATTTTTGTTATCATCCTCCAGAGAGATCCTTGCAAACATTTTTGACTTTCTTATATCTGTATATATTAGTAAGTGGGTTTTAAATCTCAAAAAACATTGAATTAACATTCAATGCTTTGTAAGACCTATTTTATAGAGGTCATGTGACATACAGTAAGGCTGTTATGACATGTTCAACAACTGAAGTATATTGCAAACTTATGTAACAGGATTTAAGAAGTAAATAAAAGTTGAAATTTATTATCTATGTTCAAAAAAGCAATGAATATAGAAATACATTTGAATAATACATTAAAGCAGGGGTTTCAACCAGTGGTACTAGTACCACTAGTGGTATTTGAATCACTGTCAGGTGGTACTCAGGGCAACTGGGCACAGTTCTAAGGAGGTACAACACCAAACGGCATAATTAATAAAAAAATATATTTAGTGCTAAATGGCATATGTAGAAAATGCACCTTAAAATCACTGTAAAAATATGTCAGCAGCAACAAAAACTGGGTCATGGGAATGTGTCTACATGATATGCAAGTGGATACTGCATGATTCCATAGTGGGTACCTGGTACTGCCCAAAATAAGGCTGAAAACTGCTGCATTAAAGCCTTCCTGCACCCACAAATGAACATGATTTAGAATAAGGACCCAACAACCTTCCAAACATAAATAAATTAATAAAAACAAACAAACCCTGGCTCTTTGATATACTAAGTTAAAATGCAAGGGGTTCAAATTAGTATAAGAACACATTACTAATACTCAATACAAAGACACAGCACTAAGGGTGATCAGTAGTATTGGCACTGATGAGGACAGACACTGGCAATCCTTAATTAAACTTTTATTAAACAATAGTAAAAGTTTTAATTGAGGATTGCTGGTGTCTACCCTCATCAATACCTATACTATTGTGAACCCTTAGCAATCTATCATTGCATTGATTTTTACTTAAACATAGTTTTTTGGGTGAAGAAGAAAATTCCAAATTATGGCAGTTAGCTCCTATTGGCGCCCATAAAATATTTTTTTTTCAGATATTTCTAATACTGAACATTTTTATTTTACTGTGCATTTTAAGGTCATTTTGAAAATGTCAAGTCTAAACTCTAATAAATCTTCACAATTGAAATCTGCCTCTCCCAAGCAGTTCTTCATAGTGTTTCTTAGATTTATTCCTTTTTCTGCTGCCACGGGGCCGGTTTCCCAACCCCGTATATTTAAACATACGTTCCTAATTTTCCGATTCCAGCTACTACGCATTCATAGTAAGTATTTTACGCTATCTACATAGTGTTTTGTTACGTAGATTGAGTACATGAGGTCTTTAAAGACGGCATGTATGCAATCTACGTAACAAAACATTACATAGATAGCGTAAAATACTTACTACGAATGTGTAGTAGTTAGATTCGGAAAATTAGGGACGGAGGTTAAAAATATGGGGTTGTGAATCTGGCCCACAAACCCTAAAAGATCAGTAACCACTATCTTTTAACCCTATTCTGCTGTCAGCATTTCGGACTGTTAAGAGACTTTACATGCGATGACATTACAGTGCAGATCCTGTTTACATTATAAATGGTCTTTAATATTGCATAGTAAGACCATCTAGCAGAGTACAGCAAGAGTAACAGAGGAAATATAACAGAATAGCGGTGTGAGAAATATTACACCACTGAGAGTCTTTACAATGTCACAAATATGGCGCCCATCTCAATGCTTAACTATCCAAAGTTCCGTACAATTTTCCGAAAAGTTAAGGTAGGTTCTGTGGGTCACAGTCTGCACAGAATTAGCATTTATTACTAACTATATAATCTATTACCCCTTGCACATACTGTTGAAGGCTATGCTACATTCACCATTAATACTGTAATTACAATAAGAGCATAGACGCTTGATCCTCTAGCCTAGTGCCACTGCTGTTTTTGAGCACATCTTGACATTGAACTTAACAATTTCCCGCCTCTAACTAGAATTTAATAGTATAGGGAAACGTAGCGTTAAGGATTTGACCCGAGTGAGATTAAACTCACTGGGTGGCTCAGACTCAATGGTTTCCCTTACAATGCGGAGGAGAGGTCTGTTGTTGTCAGAAGGCTGATAAGGGGAGGCGAGTGGGAGGTTAGGTCCTGTTTATCTATTAATTACTGCGCCATTGTTTTACACCATTTGTTATCAATTTAACAGCTTTTTCAATGGCCCCCATCAAGTTAGGTAGTTAACGTTAGAGGTTTAAGATATATAAAATTTTGTAAACTAATATATATAGTCATAGGGCCAGATCCAGACCCCCACACTCTTAACAAGCGTACGGGGGTCATAAATCACTCCCCTCTATCGGTAGTAAATCTGGACTCTTATGTGCTACCTTATCTTTTATGCATTGATCTGCATCTATACGGACACGGATCAATGCATAACTGGCCTTCCCCAACCCGACCCTTCATTTAAATGCCTACAGACGGGGATACGGCATGTATACCTGAAGGGTCAGCCCCTTCAGCAGACCTTCAGACATAAGGAACTGAGTTCATACGTCTGATCCAGGACCCGGATCCAGATCCAGATTTTAAAAAGTGATCGTTTTCCTTTCTCTGTGGACCGGGTTTACACTTCAGAAAAGTTTCTGCACGGTAGCTTCCGCTGCATAAGAGGCTGTAATATGGATTTTGTGGAGAGCAGGGCATTCCCGAATGCTGGTTTACTAAGCTAAGTATTGCACACGGAAACCCGTGCGGGATATTGAATTGTACGTAAGGGCATGCTTTCACCCATCCCCCGTATCTTCTACACATGGGGGGTGAGTATATGCCTGTGCAGGGGGCTCTGATCTGTACAGAGAGCAGCATCAGTCTTCTGCACTCCGTTCCGGAAATAATGCACAGTACCATTTTTATGGTGACTTTTATAGAGTCGGCACACTTACTTACGTGTGAATCAGGGCCTGTAAGCGGAAAATGATGCATTTCAATACAGCACAATAGGCTTCCAGCATGGTTCTGGTTCCTCAGGATTCAGAATTCAAAGCTAGATGCCTTCCCGACAGTGGGATGAGATCATCTGCCGTGCGCCCAGCGTGTACACATAGAGGAAGGGGAACTGTATTTAAATCATACAGGAAAGGATTAGTTAAGACGGTTCCTAATAGCTACAGGCTGCGGGTAATAGATTAGGGATAGTCTGTGGCGGCAGGTATGAGGTTAGAGTTAGGCTGATGGGTATAGAGGTTTAGGGTTAGGCTGCAGGCATGTGGGGTTAGGTTAGGGCTAAAGAAGGAGAAGGTTAGGGTTAGGCTGTGGGAAATGGAGAGTGAAGGTTAGGGTTACTGGTAGTGTTATGTAAAAACACTTACCTTTCGGTGGATGACTTTTCCCGACTCTAGGAGTCTCATCACGGCTGCTTTCTCAAACGCAGACTTTCATCAATTGCCAGCAGTCTACATTCAGCTACCATACGATGGTCTCTCAGAAAAAAAGACCATTGTGCCGGCAAACCACATCCATTAAGGCCTTACGTACAATCTTTATTTACTCATCAACCTCATTTTCCATGGGGCTGGCGTGTAAATATTACAGGTAGGGTTCTGGTGGCAATTATCCCAAACACGTGCAGGGGGGTGGTCTCTCCTCACACATACGCAACTTAGGATCGCACAACAGTCCTCCATCGGATCTCCACTGCCTTTGCAGATGGAGTTTCAAACATAGTCTGGCCCATAGTGTGTGGACTAATCAGCCTATTCAGATTTAATGTATGCGCAAGAAGACATCAACAGGGTGACTGCCTTTATCTGGAAACAACGCCGTGGAATACAAAAATATAAATATAATAGTAAGGGTAATTTTGTGCAAAAATGTTGTGTTACTGTATGCTCAACTGATTATTCATGAGGCTCTGGGAGATGTAACTACTTGAGCCAATTTACTGTAACCTACTTAGCATATTAATAAACACTCATGATTTAATGCATTGGAAAGCATGTGTTGCCAGTAGGAATACAGAAATGAACGAGCATTCAGAACACATGCTGTTTTAATATACTGTCTATGTAAATAAAAGAAAATGTTAGTCTTTGTCTTGACTTTCTAATGTATAATTTTGCACAGTCTGGCTAGAGTTGCAGAATTATTGCTATATATGAATAAATTGCTTTCTTTTGCAATGTGTGTTTGGTTTTTATTATAATGGCACAGACACAGAAGCTTCAGCTTTTTAAATGGCCTAATAGTCAGGTGATTTTTTTTTTCTTTAGACATTACGTCAGATTTATTTAATATATCACAATGGGGTTTTATGGTGAGCTCAGAATCTGTAGCTGCTGCTCCTTTAAAATAGTAAGATCAAGGGGTGTATTCAGTTATCAGCTTATTCAGACAATTTTTTGTGTGTGTTTAATGTCTGTTAGGAAAATAGCGAGTTTTTCCACTGAATTAATGGAGATATTAATGAACCAAATTAGACTTCCGACAAATGATCATTTTCCGTTTGGTTGGATCTGAAATAGTCCAATTTTGCAAATTGCGCAAGCACGTGCGTTCAAGTGATTCAATCACAATTTGACTTTTGACACATCTTAAAGGGGTTACACTGTGCTTGGTATCATAATGTACAGCAAAGACGGGGATTGTTGGGGACAGCTAATCCTGTCTTCCAGAAACACACACAAAAAAATTTGTAACACGCAATGGTTAAAAAATAAAAAACACAGAGCATTTGGTAAAATAAATATATATGTGAATTTTAATATTGTAAATAACAAATAAAATCACAATTACCATCTTTAGCTAAACCACTCCACTAAGTTTATTGCATGTGTGAATATTGCATTAAATTCAGACCGCCATATTAAAACAAACACAACAGAATCAGAAGGCAATCATAAAAAACGGAAATATTCACAAAAAGTCCCTTGATAAATGGGTGCACACATTTTGCCCACTTTCATTACCTCTGTAGGGGCCAGATTTGTGGGTTTGGAAAAGCGGAGATGTTCATAGCAACCAATCAGATTCTAGCTCTCACTTTCCTATTACATACTAGAGAATGTCAGCTAGAATCTGGTTGCTATGGACAACATCTCCATTTTCCAAACCCGCAGCTTAGTAAATCTGACCCCAGGTGTTGAGAGAATGTCCATATAGTTCACAATGTGTAAGCGAGAGTTTAGGCCAGGGGTGCGGAACCTACGATATGAGGGTCGTATAAGGCTCGCAACATCATTCCGTTTGGCTCTTCCGCAGGTAGGACTTGAACAGGGGTGTGGCTCGCCAGAGCTCTGGTGCACTAGGCCGCAAAATCACTCCAGCCCTCCAGAAACGAGGGCTGCATCGTGTGTCGGGTCCTGCAGGCTCTGGATCCCGATCTGCTCCTGGGGTCCCTGACAGCAGCAGGGACCCTAAAACGCTTCATATTCCTGGATTCTGATCAGGAGACTCTCATTTGGGAGCAGCCTGCATGGGGTAGCAGCTGGATTTCCAGGCTGCCGCCATTTTCTTCCAAAGCTCACATTAGGGAGTTCTTAACATTTTTGACCAAATAGAGCAGGCAAATTTTTACGTTGATTATTTTGTATGGCCCACGAATGATGTTATAAATATCCAAATGGCCCTTGGCAGACTAAAACTTCCCCATCCCTGGTTTAGGCGATGGATAGTGCAGGAATGGTACAGACTATGAATACACAAATCACACCTCCATTATGGATCTGAATTCTCCAGATCCATAATTCCATATTGTTGCCAATGGTGGGAAGTAACGGGACAGAATTATTAGTGTGTACACAAGGTGGAAGTTATCTAAATAGTAAGGGTTTAAAGCCATATTACGAGAAGACCGTGTGGAGAGTCTGCTATCGTCAGGTTTTGTATCTCCACTGTTGTACGTAATACGCTTCATAAACACAGTTCAACCATCGACCTTGTACTACGGTTACCGCACGTGAGTATAGAGCAATAGACATCCTATCACCGATGCAAATGATTGAGTTGCAATTGTGTGTGTGTCTGGATTGGTCTTATGGGCAGTAAATCCCCTGAATCTAAAAGCACTAAGCTAGTTCACCCCATCCCTACCACCCATGATTGGATGCAGTCACAGCTGTCTAGTCTGAATTGCCACATTTGCATGTGCTTCTTTCCTAGGATAAAATATGCACAAATGTGTTATACAATCTGATGTAGTTTCAGGCCCAGTATGCACACATACCCCAGTCACAATAAATATCGATATGCAGCAACGTCTTTGTGAGTCGTTAACAAGTTCAAGCATCTCGACGTAAAAGAAATGTGCACTTGTATCTTTTAAACAAACATTGGTTGATTCCAGGCTCTGTGTAACTATTTTATTTATTCCTCTGAAAGTTAAAGTCAATAATATGAAATATGCACATGGACACTTGTGTCAAAGATATTCAGGTGATAAAATGATTTATCTTCAGTTTGAATTTTCCAGTCATCTCCTTGAGGCCCATTATTCTTTGACTTTTTTTCCATTAATTAAAGTAAATCTGCTCTGAGATCATCCCTTCTAGAATAGTGAATTGTAAATCTATAGAGGGCTACATCAGCGATATGCATTACAAGCATGATGTATGATCTGAATTTGTCATTATCACCACGACAGCACTGCGCCATTGTCAATGAAACCAATTTATAACAGTCACTGGAGGTAGACTTGCTTATAAAGAAAGTGTCTAAAAGAGAAAATCCAGTTGCGGAAAAAACATTAATTTTTTTTAAAGTTGTAGGTCCGGATTCACAGTTACGTAGTTTTCGTCTTACGTACGTTGTTTTAAGAATTGAGCTACTACGCATGTGTAGTAGCTTATTTACGCCATCTACGTACCATTTCTGTACGTAGAATGTGTAAGCGCATATCTCAATTCTTAAAACAGCGTAGGTAAGATGAAAATGATGTAACTGTGAATCCGGACCGTAAATATTGATTAATATGGAATTTCAATGGAAAAGTGTTATACTTCTTTATAGAGTATACACAGTACATGTAACTACATAACTAATGTTATCAGTTGTTTCCTATACTTAATTAGAAAATAGTTTCCATGATAACAACGCACTCCATACGTACAGAGGTCTGACAGTTCGCGTGGGATTGATCTCCCGAGTTTTCTTTCACGGGTAGACTTTGCAGCACTTATGCTTATCTATGCCATTCTTAAGTCTCCTGTGCAGACCAGCGGTCCCTACGATCCGCATGGAAGTCTGTAAGCCAGCAAAGAATGTAAAATGTAAATGGCCCCCCCGCACACCTTGCAGAGTTTTGGCAAGCGGAAGGGATGACCCGCCATGAGATCCAGAGTGTAACATCTGCCACGTTCATGTGCAGTATATGGAGGTCTGGGGTCTTGATCACGATGTTCACGAATTGGACAGCTTAATAAAACAGATCCCATATTTTTGACTTTAGAATTTCAGGCAGAATTCCCAGACTACTTGTAGAGTAGGCTACCCTCTTGCATGTTCCCTTTAGTGATTTGCATCTTTTAGCTTTGCTCCCTTTGGAATGCTTACTGTCAGGGGTGGAACTACCATTGGTGCAACGGCATCGGGCCCATACTGATACATGGGCCCACAGCCATCATCACCGCACCGCCGAAGCTCCCCTCGGGGTTCTCTGGGATATCATCAGGGACAAAGCACAATTTCTGCACCTGGGCCCACAACTCGCTAGTTCAACTTCTGCTTACTGTGCAATGCTGTAACCCACAACTGTGTTAAACAGGAGATAGGAGATGGGATTGTTGATGCGATTCAATGCATATCACCAATCACCTCATTGTGGCAATGACCCCTATTCAACAACGCTATGTGGAGCATAACGATGTAATAAGCATTGTCACAACCTCCAGAGGCCATCAACAGGATCAAACAGGTGAGCACTGGGCGTTAGGTTCCAGTTGGCCCAAACTCTACTCCAGCTCAGGGACGAGTGATTGGCTGACAACTTACAGTGTCATCATTATATGCAGAATGGAAGCGATGATAGAAATGGATCCAGATGTAGGCAGACAAAGGAGTGCACATCTGGAAAGTGCAGTGATGAGTGGAAGTAAAGGAATGTAACTATGAATAGGGGCTGTGATCCTAGACCATCACCTTTCTGTCACCTTTAGATGCACTGTCTTTTGTAAGCATAAAAGCTTCAACATCATTTTATGAAAACATTTAAATAAACGTGGTGCACAACCCAAGTTCTGAAGAATCCATTGAACATGCAATCATTCCAGATGTAATAAGGCTGCTGTTACTGATGCTTTTCCCATCACTGCTAAAAGTGCTGTATTTCCCCACATCTTTCACTCCATGTAGGCCATTGTGACTGTTTCCTTGCTTAGATTCAGAAGCATCTGACTGAACACGTGTGATGTAGGTTCTCTCCCTTCTTCAGAAGTGGTAGGAACCTGGGGCTGGATCCAGACTTAAGGGCGCCTTACGGTACCCGAGGTCATTATGTCCGCCATCGTAGCGGGGAGTGTGCACCCCGTACACTCCCTGCTGTCGGTAGGAAATCTGGACACTTACATGTCCATATTCCTACCTTAATTTTACGATCAAGTAGGTGGCCTTACGGCTGCATACCTGATCATAACGGGGCTTCCCCACCCCTAACCCTCATTACCATGTCTATATCCGTCTTCACGGCGGACATATGATATTCGTAATGGTGGGGACAGCCCCTTTGTTGTAAGAGCCGGCGTACGTAACGTTTGTTTTGTGCGCCGACACTTAGGCCTTTGTAAGAAGGTTGTGCACAACTTTCCATACAGGGAAATTATGTATGAGGTGTACATAATTCCCCTGACGGCCATACCGAGGATCGGCCCCCTGGGGTGTACGTCAGGGTTACCGACCTTTTAAAGCTTATCTCCAGAAATCGCTTCATTAAGCCCTGCCCCCTGTTAATCACCCATGTCATCTCTAGTGTTCCAGGGGTGGGCGGGATTGATGACATCATCAAGCCCCACCCATCCCTTGTAAAGCTAGGGATTACAATTGGTATTGATTGTTGGTGGAGTTTGCGGGAGCTTTGAAGGCTCTCCCGGGATACCGGGAAAACTGCCAAAACTTTGGAGTCTTACAGGGGAGTTTGTGCTAAAATGTAGGGCATGCAACAGTGCCTAGGTATTGGAAGAGTATGAGAATTAGCCCTACACTGGCTACAATAAGTCCTATGCCCCTTGTATGATGGTCATACTCACTCTGGTTTCATAGACCCTCCATCCCATACTCACACAAACCTCCTGCATTTAATAAATAGTCCGCAAGTATTCTGAAAGAGCCATGGATTTAAGCAGTGTATAGTATGGAAGAGGGAAGCAGTTGCTGGTAGAGCCGTTTTTTTGAGAATGATGCAGATGAAAGCCTAATTTCCGCTGCACCATTCCCAACTACATTTTAGTACTGAAATTTTACATTCCAGGTAGCATGTTGAATGGCCCAATTATCTACAATGTATCCGTTCTGGTTAGGGTTAGGCTGCAGGACAGGAAGGTTTAGGGTTAGGCTCTAGAGAGGGGAGGGTTAGGGTTAGTAGGGTTAGACTGTGGGATGATGATGGTAAAGGTTAGGGGAGGGTTAAGGTTAGGCTGTAAAGAGCCTAGGGTTAAGGTTAGGGTAGGGTTAGGGGAAAGTTAGGGTGCAGCTGCCAAACAAGGATGGTTAGGGGAGGGATAGGGTTAGGCTGCAAATTGAGGAGTGTTAAGGATAGGGTTAGGGGAGAGTTAGGGTTGGGTTTGCGGAAAAGAGATGGTTAGGGTTAAGAAAACATATCTGTCACCATTATGCGGTTGCATGAGTCATCTTTTCTGTGGGCAGACTGCGCTTCACTGCCACAAAGTAATCAGAAGATAGATTTTCTAAGCGGTGAAGCATGGAAGAATGTCCCTGTCACTCTGCAAGTCAAACGAGAAGAGTATCCCCAATAAATGCCGTACAGAAAACAGATTGTGTGGTGTCTTCCTGTAGTACCGTTGGCCGCAGTGTTATTAATGAGGCTGTACTTTATTTTCAAAAATAATCATTACAAATCTTAACAACATAAAAATCTGAATCAAGATTATTTACACAAATATTTACATCCAGTTTGATTTATTAACATTGGCTGTAAATTAAGATAGAGCATAGAGGAATCGTTGGAAGATTGTTGGCCGGCTTCCACCTTGCAAATTTATATGTATTGAAAATATCCTGCTGATGACATATGCTTGCCAGCTATCCATTTGCAGCCTTCAGGCTTGGACTTCTGTATCCTAATGCTAATGCCACAATCTGTTCACTGACAGCTCAGAAGCTGGATGACATGTGCACTACTGACAAGAACATCATTTCTATGAAACATTTACCCGTCTCTACCTAAATATTCAAGAAGTCAAATGCAGAGCTGACATGAGATGTGGGAATCAAGGGGTTTGACTGGCTAATAGCAGGATGCGCTTCAGAATAATTTTCAGGCCATTTACAAATCCAGTTTACATTTATGTGATCAAACTGACTTTTAAATGCATCGTATATACCATTTTATCAAATGCTGAGGTGGGTAGCCATCTTGTCTTGCATTCAATCCAATATGTAGAGGTAAAATAATATACCTAATTATATCATTCTAAGGTTTATTATTATTATTATTATTATTATTATTATTAGTATGGTGCTATAAATAAAAAATAGTTTTAGAAATTGCTTTAAAAATTCTGTTTTGGTTTGTTTTTGTTTTTTCTACCTACGACATGACCGCTTCCATTTGGCGCACAGTACTCTACTGCTACTGAGGTTCTGTCACATTCACATGGGTTTAATTGATTAACCAATGTTTGAAAAACATGCTTCTCTTGTACCCAGGTAATTACCATAGTAATTGACAGTTGAAAGCTCAAGAGCCGAGCATTTTGTACCTAATGGAATGGGTCACATTGGAGGGTCTGTGTTTAGCTTGGCAGTTGCAGATTTGAATATAGGCCTGTTGGGCACTGTCACTTTGCTAGTCATTTTACCATATGGGAGATAACTCCACCTCTTCTGTGTGGACTACCAGACCTCCGTGTTTACGTAAAACACAATTAAAAGCACAATTGTACAAGAACAGACAATGCAAAAATTTTAACCCCAAAACATTTTTTTTTTTTTTACTTTTTATTAGTTTTTCACAATGAGCAAACCAACAAACACAGCAACACATGTGGCCAACATTGATCGTGCTGTAGTTCAAAGATAGCATGGCAGGCAACAGTGTGTTACAGAGAATAATAGGCCCGATTGGCCGCATACACTCCCAACGATTGCCACATACTTCGACATGAGATAGGAAACTCTTATAACATTCCACCATAAGTCCGGTTGACTTTACACCAATCCATTGCGCATTGCCTATTCATCCTTCTAGCACAGATACATATAAAAAAGGAAAAATCCCCTCTCAGGACACATGTGGCTGCAACAAAACCGCATCTGTAAATTATAATATTCAACGAAACATGTCACTGATTGTAGGCGGGACCCCCCCTTTCCATCTCTGCTTATCACCCATGCTACAACCGGTTTTCATCCATACCCTTATATACTGTTAGCTATGTACCTCCTACTGTACAGGATGGAGGAGTCCAGTTCTTATATATAAACCATGTGGTGGATTCGAATAATTTCAAAATGTGAGTTTGGTCCTGAATAGGGAGACTCTCTATATAACACCCCCCTCTTCTTATAGAAACGTTCAACACCTTTCTCAATCTCCGGCAAAGTGGCTCATCGTTCCATGTATAATGTATGCAATAATATGGTTTTCACAGAGCCCAGAAAAGGAGGTGTTTTAACTGTCCAATTCTGTAAGATTACTTTTCTCGCCGCAGTCACTATGACCATCAGCAATACTCCAAAAACATTTTAAAAAATATAAATTACAGTATGTTAATAAGCTTCCAAATTATACTTTCTGTTCAAACCAGAAAAAAGCTCATCATAAAACACTTGGGAGCCATTTACTTTCCACGGGGAATGGGGGAGTTGGCACTAATGTGTCTGCTTCAACAATTTCTAAAATTGGGATATAATTTTAAGTTTTTTTTACACGTTAGGTAACATTGCACCCTTTTCAATCAATCATGCCTTACATTGCCTTAGAAGTGAGGCACTAAGGCTGTGTACACACTGGGGCATTTTCAACAGATAATCTTTCCAATCACACAATCAAAAGCCCGTTTCAGCAGATATCTTACCAGTGTGTACTGTCCAAAGAAGCTCAAAAATTCTTCTAATATACCAGATCAAACATGGAAATATATCTTTTTCTTTTTGCAAGTGTGTCCTATGTCTATTAGGAGATCTTTGGACAGTTCACACTGGTAAGATATCTGGTTAAACAGTCTTTTGATTGTCTTTTGATTGTGTGATTGGAAAGATTATCTGCTGAAAAGTTCAGTGTGTACCCTGCTTAAGGGCTGGATGCAGACCCCCGCATGCTTTCCATACATGCGTGGGTCTATCAGTCTGCATGAGAGAGGGAAGTGAACCCCCCTTACTCCCCCCTCTCTTGCGGATATTGAGATAGATCCGGAACTAAGTACCCTAGCGTAGTTATGCTAGCCGGAGACATAAAAACGCTATTTTGCATGTACTGCACATGCATGAGGCAAATGTTACGACCCGTAACTCTGAACGTCTGTACCAGACTACTATCAACAGTGTAACTACGAACGAAGGGCGTGCCAGTCATATGACTCCCGTAATTACGCTTTTGGATACAAAAATGCCAAATACATATAAAAGTACAGTGTCCGAAATAAAGTGCAGATAACTCTAAATATCTTTACTAAGTGCAACATCCATATATCACAACTCTAAACCTAACCTAAGGGACCAACATCCGTACTCTCAACTCAACGCTAAACCATTTAAACCATGGTTTCCATATGATGGAATAAATATTTACCTTTGGGAGGAAAGAAAAAGGAGTTAATACCATTTTTAAAAAGATACTTTTTATTGGTGATTGTAACAAGAGGAGAAGGAGGTGAGCACATCGAATGGTTACAGTCTTTCTTTATTGGGACATTCTGCACAAGAGATCTCTTTTTTTGCTTTTATTTTACTTTTGCTCTGCCGGCTGGTGAGGAGAGGACAAATAGAAGTGGAGAAAGACTACCAGAGGAAAAGATATGCTTCATGCTGAAAACAACAAAAACAAATCTTGTGAGTTATAGCAATCATTATTGGTAAAGGGTAAGCTGAACATATTACACTATTTTTGTCTCCGTATCTTCCTTTTCATATTGGAGAGGTGGAGAAAAGGAAGGTATCTGAAGGCCTAAGAACAAGAGGAGAAAAGTGTGAGTGCAATCTTTAACGTGTTATAACACGTATTTAGGAGATATATCACACTATTTAGATTTTTGTTTCACCTGTATATACCACCGGTGGACACTGGGGGAGCTGATCTATCAGAAAAGAAAGAAAGACAATGAAGGAGATTGTACTAAGGGAGAAGAATTTTGTTGAACTGTAGGTTGTGAAGGACAGCTTAAGAAGGACAATAAAAGGTCTACATATTTTGGCTCTGAGCGCTGCTACTTACCTCTGTGTTTTTCTTTCTATATGTGTAGATTTTAGATTTTTTATTTATTATCCTTGGGGGTGAAGTGGAAACGCCCTTGTCACAGTTGTGTAGTATCTGCCAGGCAGGAGCGCAAGGCAGTGTTACCATTCTTTGATTGTTTTTACCTTAATGCTTTAACTGCCCATCTTGGCAGGTGATGGGGAAGCACAGCCCCTTTCCTCAGAATACCTATCGTACAGAACTAAGTTGCGCCCTCCCCTCAACAAACCCCACTTAGGCACTTTGCGTGCGAAAGTGTGGTGACGGACGCAGGTCTGGGTCTAGCCCTAAGTGACCATTAAGTTGAAAAGCATAGCTTTTGTGTCATTTAACCATGTAAATTAAATGCGATCCCAAGGTGCACACAGCAGAAGCTCTGGATGCTTATGAATGTAAAGCACGTAGCATACAGACAGAGCAGTCAAGCTTAATGCAGCTGTGTGACCACATGTGTTGCATAAAAGCAGAGTAGTGCGCTGTATTGTGGACTAGCTAATATAACGGTCCAACAAACATTGTGGAGTGTCAGCCCCTAGACATGGACATGACCTGTGCATGGTGCAATTGCATGAGTGTGTCCTTACTGTACATTGATAATGTGCCTTCACCCCTTTCCTCCCACAAAACGCCCTTCAGAACACAAATGGGTGCAGTGCCTGTTACATTGGGGTCTACATCACCTACAATTGTGCGCACATGGTTTCTGAGCCTGCAAGATACGCTATACCATTGGCGTCCACCAGGTCCAGTGCTAGCATGTCTGACGCCTCCCTGCAAAAAATCAATTTGCGCCCTTCTCCTTTATACCAGTCCCACAGTACTTACATTATATGCCACCAGCCCACCCCCCCAGTACTCCCATAATGTGCCACCAGCCCCTCCAGTACTCCTATAATGTGCCTCCAGCCCTCTCCTGTACTCCCATCATGTGTCACCAACCCCCCCTTCCTTCTAGTATTCCCATAATGTGACACCAGCCCAAAATAGTTTTTATACTTACCTGGAGTCTTCCTATGCAGCGCTCTCCCCCTCCGGCAGGCAGGAAGTTCCTGTATGAGCGCCTGAGGCAGTTACACAGAGCAGCTGACATCCCCGCTCTATGCAACTTCCGCGGCAGCTCATGCAGGAAACTCCTGTATGAGCTGCCTGCTGGTCTCCATCACATCCAACGCCTAAGGAAGCGGGGGATAGCAGGCAGAGGGGAGCACCTCTCTGGCTTGGCGCCCCCTTTCCTCGCTTACCCTTCTATCATGTGTCTCTAGCCCCCCAGTGTTCCCATAATGTGCCACAAGCCTTCTCCCCATTATGATTTTTTTTTAGCTTGCCTGAGTCTTCCTCTGCGGCGCTCTCCTTCTCCGGCAGGCAGCTCAAAAAGGAAGGAAGTTCCTGTATGAGAGTCTGAGGCAGTTACACAGAGCAGCTGCTCTATCTAACTTCTGTGGCAGCTTATACAGGAACCTCTCTGGCTTGGCGCCCGCCTGCCACGCTTACCGGGTTCCGCCGGCTCTGGTGTCCACCTCTGCAGCAGCCCTTTCTTGTTCAGTAATGATCCCCATTTCATTATGTTTAAACATACAGGTTTACAACTGCCTGGTTCAGTTCATTAGCACAAGCAGATATAGGACCTGATCCAGATCTCCGTGCGACTTACGTAGCATGGAGATCTGTAAGTATGCATGGAAAAGGGGGGTACACGCCCCTGTCACTCCCCTCCTTCTTACCGAGTTCTGGAAACTTACGTTTCTAGAGCCGCGACTTCACGTAACCGCACAGATCTGTGTCCGTGCGGAACTTCCTCTCCTCACCCCCTGCACTTAATAAGCAGGGTTTAGCGATGTGTAAATGCAATGCCAGCCCCTTTTACAGAATTTCTTCTGTACAGAACAGTATGCACATCAGTACGGAAGCCCTTCCTACACGTAACATCTGGCGCATGCATGTGCCGATGTTACATGTGAAGGGGACTAACGCAAATGACTTGTGTAAATACCTTTTCATACCTAAATTTTAATCAGTAGCCTATACTCACCATTTTCCCTATTGACCAGTCCCTTCCTTTTGCCTTATTCGGCCTGATTCAATTGAAGCCGAAGCCCGTGTTATGTTGGTTGCAATACTAATTGCAGTTATAACCGGTTATTACAATATTACCAAAGTTTTGTGGATTTTAATACGCAAATATAAATTTGCACAATTAGCATCCCAACCAAAATAACGCAGGCTTTGCGTTCAATTGAATCGAGTCATTGACTTGAAATATTAACATTCACATGAACTGCCATGTTAGACTGGCATCTCTGCACAAATGACATTAGCTTTCCACAAATCATATAAGCGTAATAATTCCACAACAAAACCAGCTCTCATTATACCATCATCATATCGCAGAAGGATTTATATGAAGCAGAAAATGAGTCCTTGTTACTTCTAATAGTCTGCTATGTGCATTCAGTTAGCCATTGTACTCTTGTCATATGATTGGTGTGGTAAAGAAGACCTCAATCTTCAAAATCTGAAACTTAATTAAAGGCAAAAGAGATGGACAATTTATCAGAATGATTCTCTATGTCTCTGTATATAACAGCATCATTTAAAACCCTTTGCCAAGGAATTATGTTTTCAGATAATATCAGTGGTAATGATAATTATTTTTATTAACAGTATTACAATTTTTTTTACTTAATAGTGCGAAAAAATTTTCTATTATGTAGTTAAAAATGACTATAATTATAAGTTATTTAACAATGCTTGCAGTGTGGATTGCTTTCTGGGCAAAGCAAGCAATATACTAGGTTATGTCAGCATTGTTTCTCTAGGAAGCAATGTTTTATTTAAATTTATTTTGTCTATTTAACAGAAAAATAAGGTTTATTTTCTCCCCAACAAATATAATGAGTGAATCACATAAGCAACAAGAGGGATGTCTGGTATTGACAGGTTACTAAAAACATGCCTATCTCTACTATTTACACCTCTGTATAACATTACAATAGCAATATCAAGGATGGATTGTGCTTTGTTACAGAATCCTTGAAAACAATCTTTCTCAAGGTTATCCAATCCATCTTTCAAAAATAATGTTTAAGCTACACAAACAACATTTTATGAATTTTAAGCAAGCTCATTCTAATAGATTTCCTAGAATTGTATTTTTTTTGTACACACCAGGGCTAGAAGTGAGGGAGGTATATGGGGGTATGCTATACTGTCACTACTCCCACTGGTTTAATGAAAGCCTATAAATCTCAATTTTTACTTCGACCACTGGTACACACAGTACATTGCATTTTTTGTACACACGGTACATTGTATTTTTTGTACACACATTACATGGTATTTTTTGTACACACATTACATTGTATTTTTTGTACACACAGTACATTGTATTTTTTGTACGCACAGTACATTGCATTTTTTGTACACATAGTGCATTGTATTTTTTGTACACACAGTTCATTGCTTTTTTTGTACACACATTACATTGTATTTTTTGTACACACATTACATTGTAATTTTTGTACACACAGTACATTGCATTTTTTTGTACACACGGTACATTGTATTTTTTGTACACAAAGTACATTGTATTTATTGTCCTGAATACATCGGTATTGGTTTCATGGTAAGATGAACTATGTCAGTAGGTTGTTCCAGGTGATGGTATGTGTTGCAATTATGTTAAGACACATGCACAATCCAGGATAGTGAACCGGATCCAACTGTAAAGGTAGGCATCCACTAGAGCGATTCTAGAATAATCGCATGAAAGCGATCGATCGCTCCGAAAATCCACACGATGTTTACACTACAGTTCCAAACGATATCGGTACCTTCCACTGTACTAATTTTAAATGATAATCGTCTGAAAATGTGTGGCTAGTCTTTCAACCATATTATCGTACGAAATAAAATTGTTTTTTTCCATGCACTATACGATAAATTTAACATTTCTTTCGATTTGTAATACTGTATTTCCATAAGAGCGAATCCTCACCATGCGTCCGACCCTTTTTTTTCCCAGGAAGTATTCGCAATAAACTTCCTGTACACGCATAATCATATCATTACAGTCATAACCAAGATATATGACCGTGCTTTTATTCGTGGACTCTTGTTTCTGACTCTTATGACCTTGTTGCGGGAGAACGATAGAAAACGAACAATCAAGCGGCATCGTTATTGGATGAGGGAATGGCTGAAAAGGAGAGAATTGTTCTCTCATATGACACTCGTACACGAAATTCGGGAGAATAATCCGGATGATTTCCGAAACTTTCTCCGTATGGATGACGAGACCTTTCTTTATTTGCTGAATATCGTTACCCCATGCATTAAAAGACAGGACACAAAGATGCGGGTTGCCAACACACCTGAGCAATACCTCGTAGCAACCCTGCATTTTTTGGCTACTGGGATGTCATTTGAGGATCTGAAGTTTAGCTACGCAATATCAGCTCAATCTTTGGGGAGATTGATCCCAGTATTCTTTTGCAATACACATCTTTGTGTGTCCAGATGAAAAGGCCAGTGCTAATGTTGGTTTGACAGGAAATAGGAACACATTAAGCTGTCAGATCATGTCCCATAATCACGCCCAGAAGTCACGTCACTTATCGTTGTTAACGACCATCCACTGTCCGATTTTACAAATTATCGCATGGTTTCGCTCGACCATTTTCAAACATTTCACCAGATGAAATCATCGGACAAAAGCGACTTTAGAACGATTATTGAACAGTCGTGCAAAAATCGTCACCATCCACTACATCAATATTTTCTTCAATTCCACAATAATTGCATTATCGGGCCGATAATCGCTCTATTGGATGGCCACCTTAACAATTTTCTGTTCGCAGCCTGCGGAAAACAGGACCGAGCGGCCATATTTCCAACATGATAGAGCTGCCAGCTGAATGGCAGCTGTATCATTGTTCGAAAAGCTTTGAAAATAGAAATTTTCTATTGGGAACAATCCCAACAGCTACAGGCTTCTGCAGTTGTGGCAGGCAGATTAGGGTTAGGCTATTTCTGCTGCAGTGGGTAAAAGGTCTTAAGGGGAAGGTTAGGGCTAGGCTGCAGGGGGCATGGAGGGTTAGGCTGTGGAGCATGGAGCGTTAGGGTTGAAGAAGGGGAAGGTCAGGGTTAGGCTTTAGGAAAGGTAACGTTAGGAAAAGGTTAAAGGTAGGGCTAAGTTTAACACTTACCTTTTGGCAGATGACTCTGCACAATTCGAGTCACATCTTGCTGGCACTCCGAATTCAGCTGTAGTATGATGGTCATTCAAAATGAAGACCATCGTCCCGGTGATCCACACTCGTGGAAAACAGCCATATTCTGCATCTGCACATGCACACACTACCTATTTACCAGAGATCTGGTCCTCAATATCCAGACTTTCTTGCTTGAAGTCTTTCCAATGACAGGGGCGGGACAGGCTGGAATGTGTAAAGCATGTCTGCATGGTGGGAGTGGGGCTAAACCCTAAGCGTTACACTGACCTCGATGTTATAATCTTAAAGTGGGGTCCAGGGGATGCAAGTCCCTTGCATGTGAGGAGAGTGTGCGTATGAAACTAAGGAAAAAGCTACAAATCTCCTAAATCATCCTGTATGTCAAACAGGTCTGAATGATAACAGAAGGAGGTACATTAAGTGTCCTCTTTCCTACCACGCACCTGATCCAAACTGTGTTACTGGTTGCCCTGCAATGGCAGCAGCTCTTTTTCTCTCCTGCAGCTGCTCAACTGTTGCGGAGACTAATCATTGCTGGTCTATTGAACATTAACTATAGAAGTCCTTCACTGCCAGAGTATAGTTTATTGCATAAACCCGCATTTGATTCCATAGCTCCTGAGAGTTCCTGGCTTTTCCTGTGGATTTCATTGGTCAGGTGTGTTTACAGCTGACCCTATGGATATTCCACTAGTCCTGTTATTTCTCCGCTGCTCCTGTTTATCCTCACAAGACTTTACCATCTTAACCTTCCTGGTCACTTGTCCCTGCCCACTATGACAGGGGCCTCTACCAGGGGCTGCTACCTGCTGTTTTCACAGGAGCTTTAAATGATTGGGACAGACTTGGCAGCAAACAGTTGGTTGGGTATGTGTTTGCATGTTGAACTACAAAGCAGCATTTCCTCACATCTAGGGCCTATGGCCACATAAAGTTTAGATATCATAAAAATTAAAAAATATATATAATAATTTACACACACACACACACACCATACCTCCCAATGGTCCCGATTTCAGCAGG
>WWET01000459.1:162137-177020 GCA_011038615.1 Limnodynastes dumerilii | reverse complement strand
ACCATGTTGATTGAGAGAGTCATATTTCATCTGTTGCAAACATTATTAGAGTTAAAAGGTGATGTTTCCTATCCCAAGTCTAAATAACAGTGTGATAGTAAAGCTGGTCAGTATTGTGTGCAGTAAGCAATTCAAAGATAAATCCCTGTATGCAAAGAATACAATTAACTTGACTCCCCCTGAAATGATCATGGTTTAGCCCAGGAGTAACTCATTTCAAGCACTTAAGTCTGGATCCAGCCCTTTGTTTGTTTAAATGTTTGCATTTAGAGTTTACCCTCCTTTTTTGGCCCCCATCAATTTTAGACTAAACAGTAAATGATTTTCTTTGATCCAAACTGTAATAATAATAATAATAATAATAATCAAATTAATATTTAATAAATCGTATTTTTGACCTCCATATAAATGTCACGGTCTCATTGGGGCTGATCCAGATCCAGACCTATAACCAAGTGCTGTGCGTACTAATGCACAGCGTATCTACTATGCACTCCCCCTGACACTCCCCCTTGTCCTGCCGTAGTTACACTGCCTTACACCGGCTACAGCCTACCCTAACTTTTGGCCGCGTAAATACGGCAGGACGTAGCTATGAACTGCCCGGAAATGTTGAGCCCAGCCCTTCCTGACTAATTAGCATCCCTCCCCGCCTACATTTCCTGACTATAGCCTATTTACGGTGATCGCAAGATTGGCACGCCCCTTCCACTGTAAATACGCTACAGTTAGGGACGCACGATTCACAATTAGTAAAATACCTACCGCGACCAAACATCTGCCCGGCGCATGCGCAGATCGGTGAAAAAGCCGATCTTACGCATACGTCTGCCGTAACATTGCCAGCGGGCGTTGTTCTGGATCAGCCCCATTGTGTTTATATAACAGGGGAAGTTTAATGATATATGCTCCGAACCCCCTACACCTATAGTCTATGCTTCTTTAGACTTGAGCCTCCCCTCTCTTATACCATATCCAGCAACTGCCATGGAGACAAAAAGCAAAGATGAAAACTCCTTATGAAAACACCAAATTGGATTCTCCAGCTCTTCTTCCACCTTCTCCTATGTAGTTTATTCAGTAGCCATTTTTACACACTTCCCAGTTTGCAAAAAATAAATGGTGCTGGTCCATCAGTAGGAACAATCATTTTATAAACAGGATACATATAAGAATTTATTTGACTGGGATTATGAAGGACAGAGGAACTATTTATCAGTTAAGGACCAAAGTAACTTACTGGGAATATATGCATGGTATATCATTAAATAAGTAGACATATAGTAATTTAGTGGTGACAATGGAACGTAAAGAATTGTAAATCTTTGAGAAAGGATTTTAAGTAGCAATAAAGGGAGAGAGACTACTGTAGAGAACAGAGAGACTTGTGCCATCATTAACACATACCCCCTCCTCTACAATGTCACATACTGGGTCTTCTGTCAATGCCCCACTGAGTAACAATTATATTTGAGCTCTGGCTCTATGCAGCAGTACATAAAGAGACTAAAAGCTGAACGTGTACAGGTATGCAAAGCTAGAAACAGAAGAGAGATTAGGGCATGTGGTAGAAATAGAAGGGAGAATGGAAAGAACATGCAGATTAGTTTAGATCAGAGAGAGGAATAAAACTAAGATATACGATAAGAGTGACAGCTGAAGCAAGGGGTCGGGTAAAAGATGAGGAGAAAGGGGATAAAAGCTGCGTAGAAGGAGGACTGACAGAAGTAGATGGATAAAGAGAGGTCTGAGGGGATGCACAGTAATTGGCAATAGCTCAGTAGGGGGATAAATTAAAGAGATACTACCCAGAAGAGAAGAAAAGCGGTGAAAAAATGGATTAAAGTCATATGTAATAAGTAAAATAGATGTTGTATGAGATAGTTAGGAAGATAAATAAGGCAGTTTCAAGGAAAAAATAATAATGGGATAAAGGAAATTTGATAAACTTAGTTAGACAGGTGGCTAGGAGAGAGGAACTAGTGTGTTAAGTAACATAGGAAAAGATATTAAGCTAAGGAGGAATTCTATACTAGCAGAAGTGAGAATTCAGTATCACAATAGAAGACATCATTACTTTCAGAGAAAGAAGGATGACCTACTGTATGTATGAAGCCCGCTGCTTAGTATGGCAACCCACGATCAGCACCTCACATCCAGATCTGGGGCCAGATTTACTAAGCTGCGGGTTTGGAAAAGTGGAGATGTTGCCAATAGCAACCAGTCAGATTCTAGCTGACATTCTCTAGTATGTAATAGGAAAGTGAGAGCTAGAATCTGATCGGTTGCTATGGGCAACATCTCCACTTTTCCAATCCTGCAGCTTAGTAAATCTAGCCCCTTGCATAATAACTGTTGGGACTCATAGGCTGAAGACAGAAGCCCTCAGGACAAGGGCCAATTAAAAATGCTTAAATAGACATGTGTATAGCTTAACTTAATAAACATTGAGACTATGGACTGGATCCTGAACCAAGAACCATAGTGTATTGAAAATGGCTGTCATTCAATACTGTTCATGCCCAGAAACCTGGAATATGCATCCAAACGCTGGACTACAGATACTGGGGCTGATTCAGAGCTGCATTAACACCTTTTATTTAGGTGCAAGTGTAGACCTGAGCAATACCATGTTGAGCTGCAAGGGGAGGCAAATATAAATTGTGAAACCAGATTTAGAATTAAGAGGTGACATTTCTTAGCTCAACTCTATTTTACAGATTAGGCATATAGCTATGCAGTGTGTGAGTTCTATGTGCAAAACCAAAGTATTTTCCCTGCATGCAAAAGATTTAAAATGAATTAGCTCCCCTTACATTGCAGAATGGTTTAGCCGAGCTGTACGCTTGCACTTGTTTTCCCTTACTCCCAAACTCTGATTCAGCCTCATTGTTTCTGTATGCCCAGCAGTTAAATACGTGGTACGTGACAGATCTCTATGTGTGCTTTATACACACGGGGGCTGATCCAGCCCTACGCTGCCCGGCGTTAAAGCCGATCTGCGCATGCACCAGGCAGATATTTCCAGGCGTAGCTACGGAAATGCCCAATCATGGATCGGACGTCCGTAGCTTCAGCGTGGAAATGCTGGAGGGGGCGTCCACCCGCGTTACTACGCTGAAGTTAGTGCAGGTACGCGGGGGCAGGGTGGGTAATGAGGCTGGGAGGGCGGCGTTAGCGTAGTTACACTGGATTACGCAGGCTGAACTTAGGGTAGCCTTCAGCTGGCGTAACCCAGTATAATTACGATCTGGCAGGGGGAGTGTCAGGGGAGTGTAACGCTGTTACGCTGAGCGGTAGTACGCTCAGCTCAAAAGCGTTACTCTGGATCAGGCCCACGGTGGGCAAGGGGATGCTATTCAAATCATACAGTATGGGCTGGGTTTAGCCCTCACATACAAGCATCTAGTCCGCACATATCTGAAAGACCGCATTTATGCAATCTACTTAAGAAAAAGAAACGTAGATTACGTAAAAAATTATTAATTAATTAGTAGTAAAAATTGCTAAACACCGAACGTATATGTTATATGTCATATACTCTGAATATGGGCCTAAGATAAGTTACGTGTCCATAACCCTACCTTTTATTGTCCACACATAAGGTGAACTGAAGGTTTTTTATAAACCTGAGGGAGGTTAAAGTGCGGGCTAGGAATGGTCGTGTGTAGGTTTGATAGAAGATTTATGTAATGACTTAGCATAGCACCTTTAGGGCAAATGTGCGGGCTAGATGCTTGTATGTAAGGGCTAAACCCAGCCCATACTGTATGATTTGAATAGCACCCCCTTGCCCACCGGTACTCTGAAGACGGCCCTTAGTTCCATACTTGAGTGGGGGAGGGCCCTATCCACTCACAAACGGAACTTAGAAGCGGGTGGCTGCAATTATGTGGGATTTTGTGGCAGTAGCTGGTGTAGGAGGAGAGGTGGGAAGGAGGTCAGGTTTGATAATTGGTTCTAGTACAGATAATAGAGAGTGATAGCTGTTTTTTTAAATTTCCTGATGGCGATGGCACATTTGAGGTGGGATATTAAGTTTACTCCCAAATCCATCTTCTGCTCATACCCTTTAATTAAACCTATATCTTAGCTATGGTGCTGTTCAGTATAATGCAATACAATTAAAAACAATAAGCATACACTGCAGTATGAAACTAAATCCAATGGTATAAAACAAATACAATGTCACATAAACTTATGCTAGTTCACTTTACGATAAGATACAATATCTACATCTTAAAATAAAATCCTTCTCAAAAGCCAGTTAAAAGTTATTAAAACATTATCTGAAAGGCACAGAAAGCAAACAAATTCTATACTATATCCTGGGCAAAATCAGTCACTTGTGCTTTGCTTTTAACCAGTTTTTGCTCTATAAGACATTCTATACTTCCAATTGCATTAGACTGTACCTAGTATAATGTACCAAGGCCATCTCTTGTCCTAAGCCACGCTTATTTCCTGCTATAGCACTGGAGAGAACCTGTGTTACATAGAAGATGACGGCAGATAGGAGCCACATGGTCCATCCAGTCTGCCCACCGGGGCCTCTTGACACAACTTTATATGTCAACAACAGGAAATTATTGTTACATGAGCAAAGTCAGGGTTGCCGACTTATAAAAGCTTCCTTCTGCGTAATTAAGCGTCATTAAGCCCCGAACCTTGACAATCAATTACTCCTTTCGGAGTTTCATAGGCATGGGAGTGAGGCTAGATGATGCAATTTGCGTTATCAAGTCTCTCCCTGTCCACTAGTAAACTGGTGTTTCATTGAAACCATGAGCCTCAAGTCCCTTGCGGGGGATTTGCCGACTCTCCCGGGATTCCGGTAGAACTGCCCAAATTTCCGGGAGTCGGCAACTATGAGCAAAGTGGTATATGACCAATCCATAAATCTGCTTTTAATCGCTCTGAAATGATTCTGTATTTTTATTTTTAGTTTATTTTGTGCTATGCTGTAAATGTTCTGCCCTGTATGTCTGTACTGTTTTTTGCACTGCAGACACATTGTGTTGCCTTATAAATAAACGTTATTAATAATAATAATAAATAATAATAATAATAATGTCCTACTATGTTATCACCTTATTCCTGAAATTAACTATTGGATCTTTTTAAAACAGTGTCCCTGCATTATATTATAGATTATAAAATGATTGGGGAAATGAATGAATTTAAATATATTTGGTCCATATTTTTGGTTCGCATTTGTATCTCTTGTGTTATATACGTGTCATATGCTTAAAGTCTGCGTAATTTAGGAAAAAGTCAAAAAATTAGTGCATATAGCTGTTTTTAGAATGTGATTTTTCAATTTACTTAACATGAATTTCAATTTGGAATATGACTGTTAGCAAGTGTTGAAGAAGCGCAATTTACAACGCGAGCAGGGAGATATAAAACATTTCTTCCCTTTTACAGTCGTAGGCACTGTGCAATTTGAGGTTATATCCATTCAGTCAGATCTTCAGTGCATTTGAATTGCTAATGGTGTCATGGAGAGGTCGGGCACAGCTTGAGATTCACAAATCATTTTCACTATGTAATAAGTATGTAAAAAGAGATTCAAGCTAAACATGTAAGTGAATATGAACCAAAATTCATAGCGATAAAAAATAAAGAAACTCATTAGAAAACTGTGCTTAGAATGTTGAGCATATAGCAATCTATACATATTGTAGAAATATTGTGGTCAGTAAAGGTGGTAGAAATTAACTAACTAACTAACTTACTAAGTAACTAACTTACTAACTAACTAACTTACTAAGTAACTAACTTACTAACTAACTAAGGACCGTATTCACAGATGCGTGTGTATAAAGTACGCAAATATACGCACATACGTGGCAAGGCAACACCCATGACACTCTCCTCACACAGACGGATTATCGGTGTCCAAAGGCAACGTCAATTCTGTGTGTGTAGTTACATGTGTAAGTAACTTACATACATGCGTACATTACTAACCGCACCCTCAAAAGGCCATTCAAATGCCTCCCCCCACCCACATTTGCTTAATTTTGCACGCACGGAAGACAACCACGCCCCCCGTACGTATATGACTAAGTGCGATTCAGTAATCCGTGCCTTGTGGACTCCCGTGCCTAAATCCTACATAACTTACGTGGGAAAAGTTACTACGCATGTGCGAAATAATCCGCAAAAACAGGCAAATTCGTATCTGTGAATCTGGTCCCAACTTACTACTTAACCAACAAAAAAAATAAACATACAAAAAACAAACAAACAAATAAACTATTAAATAAAGTCCATTGTTTATAATTAGGACCAGCTATAGCACAATATTCTTGAACGTGACAGGTGGCTTATCTTTATTTGTGAATGTTTTAAACTAGTATTTTTGCATGTTATGTTACAGCTAGAATGGAGTGTTAGGCACTTGTAATAAGCGTTGTGCTGGGGCATCGTTTTTATTTTGCATTTATATATAGTGTATCTTCTATTTCACAGACATAAAGAACAAAAAAAAAGTATACTGCGTGATTGGTTTCTAGGTCTGCAATAAATTGACAGCATGTTTAAATGGTTTCCCTATCTGTACGGTGCTTGAAAATGGAGGCTCATGCTGTTTTCTCAGAGCTTATGCTGCTTTCAAGACAACAATCCTAAATTGCTGACTAAGAAACCATCAAGAATGGAAAAATTGTGGTTGCTCAAAAAGCATGTCAAGTTTAAATCATGAATGTATGAAAAGCATATGAAAATGGACTATTACTGCCTCTCCATGGTATTATTTCAGTCCCATGTTTTTATGTGGAGCTGGGGCAAGAACTGAAGCCATATCTTCATTCTAGAGCCCCTGTTGAGTGAGAGGTTTGAATATCAATAATATATGTTAAAATGCATTAATGGGAAGGGTACTTATTATTAATGTTGTTAGGGAGCTCAGATATCTCCCGGTTACAGAGAGATTCCCCAAAGAAACCCTGTTAAGCCCTGGAAGAACATCAGTATCTTCAGTAATATTATATCACATTATATGGTATTTTGCACGATAATGGAGAACAATTGTTCATGTGAACTTCATACAAGTGCTGTGAAAAATATACAGATGGGCCCAGATAAAGACTTTTCTGAGATGATGTTTATTTTGTGACATGGGGCAGGATCCAGACTTAAGTGCTTGAAATGAGTTACTCCTGGGCTAAACCATGTTGATTGCAGGGGAGTCATATTTCATCTGTTGAAAACAGTATTAGAGTTGAGAGGTGATGCTTCCTATCCCAAGTCTAAATAACAGTGTGATAGTAAAGCTGGTCAGTATCTGTGTGCAGTAAACAATTCAAAGATATATCCCTGCATGCAAAGAACACAATTAACTTGACTCCCCCTGAAATCAACATGGTTTAGCCCAGGAGTAACTAATTTCAAGCACTTACTTAAGTCTGGATCTAGCCCATGGTGAGGAAGCTAGATTGCTCAACAGTAAACCATTAAAGCTTTCTTTATTTACCATTTAGCAGCTGCTGGCTTCCTCATTCAATTCACAGTCTTTTTGTAGGACATTAAATGGTTGACATCTGTTCTATTGTCTGATCTCTGCAGGAAGCCGGTAGCTGCTTAATTGTAAGTAAACAAAGTTTTAAGTATTTCTTAAGCAGTTAGACCCGCATTCAATGCAATTTCCCACCTTGTATGGCAGACTTTTCCCTGTGTTGGGGAAAGTATTAATTGGGTACAACTGTAGAACCTGGAAATAGATAAACTGTTTTGTTTACATCAGTTTCCAGTATTGGTTTCCAGCCATCTCTGCAAAGATTATGCCAATAGGAATGAACTTGAAAGTATATGGCAGGAACTTCATGATAAGAAATTGCTGCAGTATATAAACTCTATTGTCGCCCTATTTATCAAACATATCTACAGGAAGAGGTGAGATTTGCAGAGTACCATAAAGAATGATACTGAAGCACTCCTGTGAATATAACAAAATATACCCCTTAGAGACTTAGGAGAGCACATTTTTTTGTATGCAGGGAAAATATTTATAGCATAGTTTCTCAACTTCTTTCCTTTTACACTATACTTAACAGTTGAGCTAGAACACATCCCCTTTCTCTAATTCACATTACTTCCCCCCAACCTCTGGCTCATCATAGTTTTGAAGAGGTGAAGATTTATGACTTTTCTTGACGTTGCTGATAACTCCTTACATTTCTTCCCAAAATATTGCTATTCATGCACACACAAAAAATGGATCAAGTTAATTACTTAGAATGTTTTCAAGTTTCTTCAACAATCATGTCATACTTGAGATTTAACTAATTAACATGTAAAACATGCATAATAAAGCTGTTGATTTTTTTCTACTTACTTTAGCTTACTTAACTCTCCATATTTTCAACTTGTTTTATTTAGTACATTGGATTTCCAAATCTGTCTAACATTTAAGTAAAAATAAGTGTTTATTAAACAGTGTTTATTACCCCCTTTCATAATTTTCCTCTGTCTGTATACAGAGAAGAACTCAATCTGCAGATTAAAAGCCAACAAATCTGTTGTTAGAAATAGGTATAATATAGGTATAAGGAACAAAAGACAGGTCAGGCACTCCAAATAAACATTATATAGCACTATGTGTCAGCACATACATAAAAAGGAAGTTTAGATCACAATACAGCTATATTGGGTTAAGCTCACCTGCCCAGCATCAAGGCACATCCTGTTGGTGAGTCCCCATCCATCTGCTATATGTGTACTCAGGAGGTCTGTATTAAGACACTCCTGCCATTTGAACAGTGTGTAGCAGCCTTATTGGGGAGGGTTCAAGCTCCCAAAGTAAACTAGTAATAGTACACCATGTTCACACTTAAGTAACAGTAACACACAAGGCTGTGCTTCTATTCAAATATATGAAATGTATGTAAGTGTATATATAAATGGAAGAGGTGCAGACAAGGACCAAAAGTGACCACTTTGTAACTACAAGGAACAAAAGAGAGGTCCGGCGCTCCAAACAAACATTCCTTATATTTGAATAAAAGCGTGGCCTTGGGTATTTCTCCCCGATATGTCTGCTGGATAGGGAGTCGCCTACAGGAGGTGCCTTTTAGTGTGTGTGCAGCAGCTTTATACATAAGACCTCTGACGACTGTGCCGTCACCAAAAAGTCTGCAGGGTAACTGCTCTGTTTGTTAATCTACAACACTATATGTGAGTCATATGGAAATTGAACTGGGGCGTTGTCAGTCCCCGCTTAGAAACTCTGCTTTCTGAAATTTGGACATCCGAAAGTTCTTTTTCGGATGTCCCTATTTCGAATAATGCAGAGTTTCTTTTTTTTTTTTAGAATGGGCGAGTATGCTGTTCAGCATACTTCACCCATTCACCTTCAGAAACGGCGATATCCCTCTGCCGTACCTCCGTCGCTGATATCGCCGGACCAAGGGACAGGTCAGTAAACTATCTGTGCGGGGTAGGGAGGGTTAGGGTCAGGCTGTAGGGGAGGGAGGGTTAGGGTCAGGCTGCAGGGGAGGGAGGGTTAGGGTCAGGCTGCGGTAGATGGTGGGTTAAGGTCAGGCTGCAAGTAAGGGAGGGTTAGGGTCAGGCTGCCAGGAAAGGAGGGTTAGGGTAGTGAGAGGGGAGGGTTAGAGTTAGAATTAGGGAAAGGAGTGGGGGACTATTTTTACTTACCATTTCGGAGCACGGAGCTTTCTGTGTTTCGTTAAGCGATTGCTATGCCTCATCGAGGCATATGCAATCGAAATCCCAGCCAGTTCGCAACTGGCTGGGAGGAAACAGCTGTTTCCAAAATCAGCTGTTCGGACCGGAGCCCCACACCCAAACTGGGGACACCATTAAATTGTTTATGTGGCTGCACATTTTATTACTCCAGGATTGTTTTTTGTGATGGACATCTGATTTACATTTTTTCTGCTGCCACTTTCTGCTTTTTTGTTTTTAGTTCACTGTTCTTGCTTTTTGTTCTGTTACTACTTTATGTGTAGAAGCTTGTTTTTGTTACCAGTAAACACTCATATTTTTTTGCAATCTCATGGCCTGTTTATTTATTTTTGTGAGTGCTGACGATGGTGATACTATAGGCTTTAAATTTGAGAGTAACAGTAAAAATAGGTGGAAATTTAAACCTGGACAACACCATCTTGGAATGCAGAGAAAGGCAAATTTACACAGGGAAAACAAATTTAGAGGCAATTAAACTTGCCTCTAAAAATCGTGTCACATCACCTCAGTTTACTTGCGTTTTTTGTTTTTTTAAATAGCCGGATTTACAAAGGGGAGAGTTCTCCTGCGATGTGTTGCGATTTATAACGGGTTTATTCGCCACAATGAATCTTATATTTGTGACGAATTAACCCTTAAAAAATCACCACATGCTGGCCCTTATTAAATTTAACTTAATAATATTTAAAACCTCAGCCGCGGCATGCTATTAACCCTTAGCATGCCAAGAAATATAGTACTATAAGGCACAGCATGCTTGTGTGTTGCAGGGCATGCTCTGCCTTTTAGTACCATAAGAGGCAGCATGCCAAGAATGAATGGCATGCCGCTGCATTTATAATTGCCCCTGTAAATAGTAAACACATACCATGCCCCTGAACATATTAATAAATATACCATGCTCCCGTACATATTAATAAAAATCTAATACCAAAATTTATAATTTACCCCATCAAGAACCCCACCCCACTTCAATGTGTACTGCCTCTTCAGACCGCAGTCACCAGGCACTTGCATTCCGGAAGTGACGTTCCTGGGATCGGCACTGGTGAATCTGGAGACACCATAAACAAAACTTGCTGGGACCACTGATTGCTGTATGGTGCTACCTCACCTCCCATGATTAAGGCGACATGTCAAAACAGCTGCCAAATTTCTTGCCCATTTTACTGGATGTTGAGCACTGCCTTTTCCTTGACTCTCCATTAATGCTCAGTTTTGCAGTGTGAGCTATATTCATCCTTGAACATTATATGTATTTTTGATGGACTTTAACCCTTTTTTACTGAGTGGATTAGGCGATTTGTTTGCAATATGTCCCTGTGTTGCATCATTTTTCATTGATCTTTTTATATATTATCATTGTTGTTTGGTGCATTGTTAATAAAATTGGTACATTTTCTATTTTTCGGAGTGCAGACAGTTTAGGATTACACCCAAGCAGTATTTATATATCTGTGTGTGTATGTGTTATGTGTGTGTATGTATGTATTTCATTATGTAAATATCTGTGTGTATGGTCACTTATCTCTTTTCAGCTTCTCGCCCTCTTTCTTTTTCTTCTTCCTTCCTGGCAGCCTGACAGAGAACACAACATTGTGACTAATATATATTTAATGTACATACATATAAATAATATATCACACACACACACACACACACACACACACACAAATAAATATATACACACACACATATACACACACACAAATACACACACACACATATACATACACACAAATACACACACACATATACACACACACAAATACACACACACATATACATACACACAAATACACACACACACACATATACATACACACAAATACACACACACAAATACACACACACATATACATACACACAAATATACACACACACATATACATACACACACACATATACATACACATACACACACACTTGTGAAAGTCTGCTTACCTGTCCAGGGATTTCTCTGTCTGATGCCTCCTCTGAGCAGCCCCACAGAGCGGAGGCTGTGATCATGTGGTGTAGGTGGGTGGGGCCCCTCTCTCTTCTCCCCGCAGAGCTGTTGCAGTCAGGCCAGCCACATTCTATGAGTGTGACACAGTCCGTACACACGAGGCTGCACAAGCTCACAGCCACACTCACAGAATGTAAATACAGCTGCAGTCACACAGGCACTGGCTGGCTGTGTTTACTTTCCTTCAGGAGCCTATCTCTCCCTTCTCTCTGCTCAGCACCAGTGCATACCCTCCATCTGTACCTATTTAGCAGGTACAGTACCAATTTTTTATGTTCTGTAGCGGCTAAAAGGGTTCCTGTACCAGATTCTGACCCAGCAGTCCCCCCCCATATTCACCTTCCTGTCCAGCAGCCAGGGCCGCCATCAGGGGGGGGACAGCCGGGACTACTGTCCCAGGCCTGGACCTGATGGGGGCCCGCCTATACTTACCTAGCTCTGTAGCAACAAGTATTAATGGTGTCCTACTGCCGATACTTGCTTTTCAGAGCTATTTAGTAGCCAGCCAATGCGCAGGGAATTTCTCCCCTGCGCACCAGCCCGCTGCTAAAGTGTGTCTCCCGGGCCCCGCTTCTATGTGACGTCATCAATGACGTCACATAGGGGCGCGGCCCGTGGCTGGGTCCCGGGCCTCGCATGAGATGACGACGGCCCTGCCTGTAGCATCTGCTCACTATAGCAGTGATGTGGGGACACACTCCTACAGCTCTGCTAAAGTGACAAGACCCTTTCCTGTGAGTTTTTAGCTCAAATGATAAGGTGTAAAATGTGACTTTATACCTTATCATACATGCAAATGAGAACAGAATAAAGCCACAAACCTTTACGGGATAAACCATGCCCTCTTTACAGACGCCCCCCAGGTGAAACGATTAAAAAAAAAAAATATTGGCAGGTATGCCAGTGTGGTCCCATCCCGAGACCCCCAGCTGGCACAGGCCCGGGTAACTTATACTCCCTCTCTCCCTGTCTAAATACATTGCCATCAGCTCTCAGGCAACCTATGATAGCTTAATTAGAGTTATGTGACCATGGCCATGACCCCCTCTCCTCCGGGCTCCGTAGCAGCCGCATTTCCTGCACACAGTTATGCTGCTGTGTAGAAATGGACATTACACATATCACGCTCTGCAAGTTTAACATATGTGCAGTCACTGGCACCTAGGACTTTACATAGACCATACACTGCCCTGACTATGCTAGTCAATTCTTCCAGCACTCTCTCTGGGCTCTACAATTGAACCCATCCCTTCCTGTCCCTGAGCTTCTTGAAGACAATTACAGTTTGGACAATTGTAAATTAGTAAATGGAAGTAACATGTTTCAGCACTGAAGAAGCCAGAGGTGGAACTAGTGAGTCATAGGCCCAGGTGCAAATATATGCTTTGGGCCCCTTTTCCCCCCACCAATGTGCCTCCAGCCCCCTCAGTATCTCCCATCATGTGCCTCCAGCCCCCCTTAGTATTCCCCATCATGTGCCTCCAGGCCCCCTCAGAACAGAATCTCAGTTTAATGTGCTGAGCCCAGCTTGCTATACAGCACAATAAGGATAGTGTACATGGGTGAGAGTGCTGTTACATATGACAAATTATCACCCTATTTTCTCAATGTTCCTTTCTTCTAGTGCATTTGTACAAGTGTGGTGCTAAAAGACCTAGCTGCGGCCTGTGTTTGAAGGCTGATCCAGATTTTGAATGTGGTTGGTGCGTTGGAGAAAGTAAATGTACCCTCAAGCAGCACTGTTTACATCCTGATAACCCCTGGCTTGAGCTCTCCGGGACACATGCAAAATGTGCAAATCCAAGAATAACTCAGGTAAGTGCGGCCTCGTTCATGTAGACACCGCAATCAACATCTTGATCACTTACACACAACACTCAAGATTTCAAATTCACTGTGAACTTATTTCACAAATATGTGTGTGTGTGCTGGGGATGACTTTGTTTGTGTGTGTGTATATATATATATATATATATATATATATATATATATTCCCTAAGGGAAAACCAGTTCCAGATTGAATCCTTACTTTTATTGAGAAACATCCAGCATAAAACAGTAAAACAGTTTACAAGACCTTCAGCTGACAGAAACTGTTTCAGTCCCTGCATGGGATCTATCTTCATAAAACCATAAATATATATCCCTGACAATGTCCTGTAAGCAAGGACGAATCAACAACTCCCAGTGAATGCAAGAAGTCTTTTATTGTGCAAATACCAATCAATACATTAGGTCTCAACAACTGTTTCCTTCAAGAGGCTTTTATGAGGGTCACTTTTTACTGATGCAGTTGTTGGGACCCAATGTATTGTCTAGTATTTGCATAGTAAAATATCTTTCTTTCTATCTATCTATCTATCTATCTATCTATCTATCTATCTATCTATCTATCTATCTATCTATCTATCTATCTATCTCAAACCACTACAATTATTATTAATCAATGAGAATATTATAATATTATATATATTATATATAACAGCTTTAATGCATTGCGTCTGCAACTAAGAGTGTTGTGCTTAATTACCAGTAATGTAAGGTGGTAGTTAAATTTCTATAGCTAATGATAAAAAATATAATTTACTTGTATATACTTTATATGGTCATTCATACTGCAATTAAAGTGATAACGTTTGAAACTGGTATAATAGAAATAACAATTTACTTGTTCATTTCAAAATAAACTTGAATCCTTAATTCTCGGAAATGGCAGTTAATTTATTTTTACATATGTAACCAGTACTAGTCACTAGTCTTTCTTTACAGTGATCATTGAAATGAAACTATATTAAAGAGAGAAGTTGAAAATGTTTAATATCAAGCGTTTAGTCTACTTTATTTGATTCAAAATAATATTCAGTCCAAGAATCACTCCAAAAATAAATAAGAGTTGGACTTTCTCTGGAGCCAAAACATTAGGAGGAGACACTTTCAACACAAAAGAGTGTTTCTCTAAAGCCACATATCAGCTTACACAGCTGTTAGACTATACACATCACTGTGGCATAGCCTTATATGATACAAAGAGATGAAATGAATAACTGAGATGTCTATGGCTCAGAAATAATAAAATAAATATTTTAACAGAATTTATATTAATTTAATATGGAATATCATACAACCAAAGCTCTTACTTTATTAATAAAATTACTTATATTAAA
>WWET01000459.1:143123-161990 GCA_011038615.1 Limnodynastes dumerilii | reverse complement strand
TATTTAAACAGAACTTTTTTATTTATTTCGTCTGGTGGCTGTATTGCTGGTGAGTGCTGCGGCAGTACTAGGGTTTATGGCCCGGATTCAGAGCTGTAATTCCGTCTTTTTTTCAGACGGAAGCACAGCAAAAATTAGCACTGCAGATTCCCAGATCGGGAGCACGCACAGAAAGATGGGGGGCACAATTGTACCCATCTGTCTGTGATTGCATCCGACTGGCCTGCACCTGTGGGAATGATATTTAAATGAGAAAAGGGGCTTTTTTCTCATTTAAGTCTGGTGGCTGCTTAACAAGCACTATGCTTACCCTATCCCTGGATGGTGTAAGTGTAGGCACAGATCACCGAAGCTGGAAAAAAAAGTAATTTGTTTAAAAAAATAACAACAAAAAAACAGTAAAATTAAAAAACAGTTTAACCACAAATAAACCCCTTCCCCCGCCACCCCCTCCGCTGCAACCTAATAAAATAAATAATTAATTCCGGCCCGACAGGGCATGCTGATGCTTGTAGAACTGCAAGCACCAGCATGCCCATGAATGCAATGGACATCCACCTTGTGCATCCGAGGCCTATGTGCGTGTCGGGCCTGCTGGCAGTACTAGGGTTTTTCTGTGTACAGCTGATTGGTGCAGCACATACATTAACTCTAGTATTGCAGACAGCAATAGTACATGACAGTGACAAAATAAATAAAAAATAATAATAAAGTGGGTTTTTTGGTTTTTTTTGGGGGAGAGGAGGTATTTTTTTCCTTAAAGTGCCAAATGAGAGCTCAACAATTCCCTTGACAGACAAAAAAAGAGACATAATAAAAACTCAGAGATTTAGGTTACGGTTAAAAAGAGGGCGCAGTTTTCTTAAACAGGCTATAATTGGAATTGGTGACTATAAATTAATTTAGGATAAAAAGGTGGCCACAAAAGCAGTGGGGGTCAGAATCCTTTTAACATAAAACCCAAAACTATCTATAACACACTATAACACAAAATAGCCCCTACTGGCAGTCAATCCATAATTACTGCACCTCTAATCCAAAGCCACTCCTGTACGACCGCTGATCCGTAGCAGTGTGGGAGCCCCCTCCCACACTGTACACTTTGCATGTTTCCCCCCACCCGCTTTAGCGGGCAGAGGGGAGGCACATCCCATTTCCTATGAAATGGGTTCGTACGGAACAAAGTTCTGTACGACTGTTTGTACGCTAGGTTTAATATATGGAGGGCGCGTGCACCCTCTAGTGAAGTCAGGCCACTTACGCACCTTGCGTGCATAAGTAACCTGATGTTATTAAGTCTGGATCCGGTCCCATGTTAGTAATAAACATTCTAAAAAACAAGAGGAAGGGAGGGAGGAAAAGTCACTGGAACCCTTATAAAACCTATCCTAATAAAACAATCACCATCCCCTTCCACCCCTTTTGCCTATTAACCCCTACGTTAACAGTAACTCCCTATAATTTCTGGAGAGGCTGCATATTTAAATTGCTTATTAAAATTAAATTATATATAAATAAATTATAGCTATATAAAATAATAAAAAATGTTAAAAGAAAATGACAAGAAACTTTAGAAAAACTTTTATCGGCTGCTGCATTGTACCTATCAGCCTATCTGCCTGCACACATCCATTTTCAGTATGTCCTATCCAGAGTTGCCGCTGTCAGAACTTGTACTCTGATAGGTTGCACAAATTCAAAACAGCAGCACTGCGTATCCCCTGCACTAAAACTCCACGGTGTCTTATTTGCAGCATGTGTTTAAAATTCTAAAGGTGGCCATTCACTACAGCGATTATCGGCCTGATCACCCAATTATCGGTTGATAGGGCAAATAATCGCTGTAGTGTATGGCCAAGATCGATTTTTCAAACGCCAAATAAACGCACCAGAAACGCTCTGTATGATTATTTGGTCTTCTGAAAAGTTAAATAAATATCAGGAGCAAGATCCCGATATTTTAAGGGAGCCAATCAGCAAGCTGAATGGCTCCCTATCCCTGCAATAGACGCTGCTCCTTATCTATGTATACAGCTGCTCTGTCAGCTTTGAATTATACCTTCAAAGCTGTCAGTGCAGCATAGTACACAGATATGCAGCAGCGGCTATTGCAGGGAGTAGTACAGACAGGGAACAGCCGAAGCCACTCTGTGTGAAGCGCGACTTCAGCTGATTCTTGTCTGTATTTGGCTGTACTTGGCCACCTTAAAGGTTAGATTTACTAAACTATTCAAAAGGAAACATGGAGATGTTGCCCATAACAACCAATCAGATTCTAGCAAACATTCACTGGTATGTAATAGGAAAGTAAGAGCTAGAATTTAATTGGTTGCTATGTGCAACATCTCCATTTTTCCTCTTGAGCAGTTTAGTTAAAATAACCCTTAGCCTGGGTGTGTTACATTTTATTCCATCTATTTAAATCAATGTAGTAAACTATTGAGAGCTATATATGACAGACAGATTCCATGATTTAGAGAACTTTAACTAATCAATTTGTCTTTTTATCTTTCAACCTCATGTCAAATATTTCAATCTGGACTTATTTTAACATGTAATTAAATAGGTAATGAATGCACAGCTCTGAGGCATTTCTTTGTGTAAGACAATTAGCAAGTCAATTGGAAAGCTTTATCTGCCAATTAGAGGTCATTGCTGGGGGTTTTTTTAAAAGTTTTTTTTTCTTGTCCTTCCAAAACTTGTCTCATTTGTTTATGTTTCAGGTGAGACTATTGCTGAAATGTATCTGTCAGAATGTGTAGCCATGTATTTGTTTATGAACAATTGACCTTTAGTTCATATGATTATGAAACTGTGATAATGTCCTCTACCATGGCCCTATCTGAGGTGCAGATAATCATGTTACAGACTGGATGGTACTTTTTCTCTGAATTTATGTAAACAGCTCGACTTTGACCTGAAAATGTTTAGAAAACAAATCCAACTCAATCCCTTGAGATTTGATGTACTCCTCATTATGATTGTATTCCCCAGATATAATAACAGCTATTAAATTACATTCAGCTCTCAACATAGTCAGCATAGCAGGTCTATAGCATGCTGTTTATACGTCTATATTAAATGCAACTAGTTGGAGTTGTGTAACTTCCATCATTTATTACATGATGTAAAATTAATATGTAAGCAGTGAGAGAGAGGGGGGAAGAGAGAGAGGGAGGGAGAGAGAGAGCGAGAGAGAGGGAGAGAGAGGGAGGGAGGGAGAGAGAGAGAGAGAGGGAGAGAGAGAACTGCAATCACGCTGTGCAGCCTATCACTGTAAGAGGTTCTGCACCGTGCTGCAGAACCTCTCACACTATCTTTGTCTTTCACAAAAATAGTTTTGCAGCCAGCCAACAGACTAGCTGCATGGGTCTCATTGTCAAGATTGAGACCCAGACAATCAGAGAAGACTGCAGCCAGCCAATAGGCTAGCTGCAAGATTATCCTTCTAGGATTATCGATCCCAGCAGGGGAAGTGTATGGTGCTGATATCGGGACCTTTCCCCAGGGGAAAACTGTCCCGTTTATTGGGCCACCCCCTGCTGGGATCAATTATCTGCCTAGCCTCTGGCCGGCTTTAGAGTCTTCAGAAACAGGTTCAATAGAGAACCATTTTCACTTTAGTTTTATTTATTAAGATTTCTGTACTTTTATTCATTAAATTCCATTGTACTTAAGGTGTAGAAGCGTATTTGTCTATGTAAGCATATAGATTGTGAGAAAAACTACAAAAAAATGATAAAATGTGATTAACTTACAGATTTTGATTGACCTTTCCCACAGAATCCATTTATTTCCTTATCACCACTGGCAGTCTCTTCTGAAGGACACATCTAGTTATAAAAAAATAATGAATATGTTACTGAAATTTCTGTTTAAGTCCTCCAAAATACATCCATTAAGTGTCATGGGGCCTGATCCAGAGCTACGATGTTACACTGAGCACTGTAGCGCTCAGCGTAACATCGGTGTTATCCAAAGTCAAAGTTGGATAATACATCTTATTTCATGTGCATAAGAATTATATTGTATAATAAACTTTGGAGATTCCCCAAAGGTTTCCCTCTTATTATTTTTAGTGGTCCACTTTGAACTTTCCAATAATCTAGTTCTTTCAATAACATTCTATTTGGATTATCCCTTTGGTTCATATACACACAATTGACCCAAAGTGTCCATTAGATAGATCATTTCTTTATTACCCTTCTTTATTACCCATTTTTATTGAAAAATGTATAAATTTCCATTTACTTCTATTATTTCCATGTTTCTGTACTGACATCTCTAAATGTACATACCACCACTTTCGACCTCTGATGCAGAAAACAGAGGAGAGAATGTTTTATGAAAGTATTTCAAAGTAAACTTTAATAAATTTCTGCAAAGTTTTAACATGGATACTATTTGGAACAAAGGGGGCAATTTATTGTATAGTGATTTAGTAAGCAGCTCAACATAATAGGAGAATTAATTATCAGGACCAAAAACATGTTGAATCTTACATACACGAGGTATGTCTATTAAACAACGAAACTAATGATACATAGATGATATCTTTCTTGTCTGGAGAGGTGATAAGAATGTGCTTTGTAATTTTATTGAGCAATTAAACTGTAACTCACTCAATATTAAACTTACCTCTGACATTCAATATGAGAACGTGAACTTTCAAGATATCACGATAAAACGCACAGCTGAGGGATATCTTGCTACAAACATGTTTCGAAAATCCACATCAACTAACAGTATCCTCTATTGAACCAGCTCTCACTTTCCTTCAACGGTATTGAACATACCAAAAGGTGAGTTTCTGCGGACATGTAGAAACTGCTTCTCTATGGAAGATTTTAGTATTAGGGCTGTAGAATTACATATATGTTTACTTCAACGTGGCTATAGCAAACGCCTTATCAAAAGAGCTTATAATGCTGCCCTAAAGGTAGACAGACATGATCTTCTGCATCCACAACCGCATCAACAAAATACTGAAGTAATCAGGTACATTGGAGGTTACTGTAATCAATGGCAGGATATTAAACAGATGCTTAAAAATAATCTACCAATTCTATACTCTGATGATGATTTGAAAGTAGTCTGTGGCCCTAAAATCTAGACCAGCTGGCGGCGAGCTAATTACGTATTACAGTCACTTCAGTAATAAGAGAGGTCAAATTTCTCCAGCACAGGGTTCTTACCCATATGGGCATTGCAAATTTTGTAAATATATATCACCAACCAAGTCATTTATCGACAAATTTGGCCATTCTCACTTTATAAAGGGCTACATTAACTGTAACCCCACGGCTGTGGTTTACTGTATTATCTGTCCTTGTAAGATGTTATATAATGGACAAACTAAACGTTCACTCAAAGTGCGCTTTGCGGAACATCCGGGTAACATTTATAGCGCCCAAAGTGACAAAGCAAAATTCAAGACATTGACTAGCATTGCCCGTCACTTTCTCCGCTGTCATAATAGTTCTTGCAAGGACAAGGAATTTTTGGGATGTGGAAACTTAAAGACAATCGACATGGAGATGTAGCCCAGAATTATTGCAGAAGGAAACATCTTACATTTTCTTAATGGACTCATTGACTCCCGAAAGATTAAATGAAAAATATGAATGTAGTGCCTTTTTATAGTGATCTTCAATGCCAGTCCTTTCCTGGTATTGTTTTGATTTTCTCATACGTTCTTGCCTTTACTTTATTTTTGGGTACATGCACTATGGGGTAAATAAACTTTACTTACTTACTTTCTGGTAGCATAATTTTCTGCTCTATATCTATGTATCCATTTTTGGACATATAATCCATTTTGACTGACATTAGTTTCAAATATAACCAGTTAGTGATATCAAATTAATCTTTAATGGGCTAGCAAAATATGGTAAAAGATCTGCCCTATATTTAACTGGATAACTGTGTTCTATGGTAGAACTTTACCTCATGGACTTAGTGATCAGTTTGTATTAGGGCACAAATACTATGGGCCTGATCGAGAACTACGCCTCAGAACGAATTTACGCGTGGCAGAGACGTAAAATCGCTGTTTTGTACGCACTGCGCATACGCACCATAGAAAATACACACATTCACGTAGCGTGATAGTGAACGTATGGGCCATTCACGTATGTGTCACGTAAATACTTACGTGTGGGCGTGCCAATTTTACATTACTCCAAATTACGTGTGAATTGCGTGAAGTAGGCGGGGGGTTGTATTTAAAGTGTACAGTAAGGGCGTGCTTAGCTGCGTAAATTCGTTCAGCCCATACGTACGTGTGCGTATGACTGCGGTTACGTTGGAAAAAGTTAAAGTAGGGTTTGGAAAGCGTATCTTGACAAAATACGTCCGTGCAAGGGGTGTGCCGAGGGGAGTGCAACGAATTTACTCGCACGAAAATATGCTCCGCGAATAAACGTATGGCAAACGTAGTTCTGGATCTACCCCAATATGACTGACCTCTTTTAATTATTGACATTATCAGCTTCAACTTTTAACATCATCCAAACTAGCTAATTAGATATTTTCTGTGACCAAGTTTTGTTTGTATTTATGGGTCTGTCTTACCAAGAATGTTTTCTTAGTATTTGTAGACCCCATCACATGATTGACAATCAAAAGTATATGTTTTCTTTAAGAAATATAGCTCCATATTTTATTTTTACTAAACAAATATTTTATAATTTGGGCTAATAGTAAACAATCCTTTACACTTCAACACTGTCTCAACTTTCTATCAATAATGGCCAATTGTGTTTAATACGTAGCTAGATTAAGGTGCCCAGAGGTTCAAGTCCAGTGGCATAACTACCATAGGTGTATGTGTGTGGGGGTGCAGCTGCTATGGGGCCCAGAGGATAGAGGGCCCAAGTTAGTTGCCCACCCTGCATCTTTGGAGGACACATGAGGAGAGACAGTGCTGGCTGGAAGGGGAAAATGGGAGGAAGGGCAGCAACTGGCAGAGGACAACACTAAGCTGTAAGGTGCTGGCAAGTTGTCACTGCCGAGCGCTGTCTGTCATGTCATTGCATGTGCATATCAGTCAGGGTCCTACGCAGCCTGTGACCCCTTGGGACACGTGCCAAATTGAGGGAGCGCGGCTTTGTCTACTTCTGGTCAAGTCTTAAAATATAACATTCTAACAAGAAAAAATAGTTAAATTACAAAGTCACAAAATCAGTCACTCTGAATCATAACATATATCATTTAATATTTGCTAAAATGTGTCAAGTGGGCCTTTGTTGTACGTTGAAAGTTCTGGACAAGTACATATTAACTCTCACCTGTAAAGGTTCCGGCAGAAATTATGCCTTCTTCATCTAGGACGTGTGCGGTTCAAAGATCATGCAGAGACTGGTCACCCAGGCTGTTCTAGCACTGGACTAGTGCTTTGGATCCAGTAGGCTGTGGCCCTACATGCCCCCTTTCAGTAATGTCTGATCCCCTGTAATCCATTATTTCGCAATGTTCCTTTGCTGGTAATCCTCCCATACACTACCTAAATGTGACATTAAAGTAGTTATATTTGAAAACATGCAGAGCTTGGAGTGGGGAGGTAAACCCTTGCCAGTTGTTTTTTGACAGCCAAAATGCCGAAAGGTCAAATTGTCGACAGGTCAAAATTTTGACAGTTGAGTATTATGTTAGCATTACATATATATTACATATATATTATTACATTTCTGGGGGGGCAGGTTTACAAGCCGTCTGCATTACATTAAGTTTACAGACATAGGGCTGGATCCAGACTTATGTAAGTGCCTGAACTTAGTCACTCCTGGGCTAAACCATGTTGATTCTAGGGGTGTCATATTTCATTAGAGTTAAGAGGTGATGTTTCCTATCCCAAGTCTAAATAACAGTGTGATAGTAAAGCTGGTCAGTATCTGTGTGCAGTAAGCAATTCAAAGATATATCCCTGCATGCAAAGAATACAATTAACTTGACTCCCCCTGCAATCAACATGGTTTAGCCCAGGAGTAACGAAGTTCAAGCACTTACTTAAGTCTGGATCCAGCCCATTGCAAACAAATACTAACATAATACTCAACTATCAATATTTTGACCTGTCTACATTTCAAACCAGGCCCAGATATACGGGGGTATACTATACCTGCCCTTCTCCCATTGATTTCATTGAAAAACTATACATTTTTATTTCTTAGTTTCCACACCGGCACTTTTCATTGTACATACTGTCACTTCTAAATTTCCACTTTGATTACTGCAAACATGTAACATTATTTAGGAAGTCACATTACTTAATACAAGAACATTAAAACATTTTCCTTCAAATCATTCTCTTAACCCTATGCATATTTTTGTAGTATTGTAGAATACTTCCTAATTTCTGCTCTTGCTCTTGTTTATTATTCAGCGCTGACCATTTGACATTCTTCTATCAAGAAGTTATTTTAGTAAACAATGATTTTCTCAGCAGTGATTCCTTTTACAAAGTGACCCCCTGTTGCAGCACTGATGTAAGAGTACTGGAATCTCATACTGGACAAAGAAGACAGAAGCCAAAAGAAAAAAATTGAATAAACCGCTTTAGGTGCCTCACAGCAGACACAGGTTTCTATAAACTGTCAATATTGGCAGAAGATAATGTTTGCTCAAGGAGGAACAAGTTATAATACAGGAGCCATGTATCTAGCCAATGTGACAATTTAAATTCCCCAAGTGGGAATGATGGTTTCATGTGATAAAATGTTGACCCTCTATGTTCTATTCAAGAATTAGTGGGAGTTTCTATTAATCAGGATTAGAAATTAGGGGCCGTATTCAGAGATCCGTGCCCGGATCAGGCCAAAAATATACGCACGGACGAAGCAAGGAACACCCACCAAAACTCAAGTCACTCTCAGAGACTTCCACCCCCATAGACCAGCTGTAACTTTCTGTGTGGAGTTCTGTGCGTATATGTCCTTCGTCCGTGCGTATCTTGATAATCACGGGCACTTTCCTTCATTTAAAAGCCTCCCCCCGCCCATTTTTTATTTAAATTCTCCCGTGTGTATTTCTCCGTCGTATATTCTGCAAATTTGCAGCCTACATTGACCTGCCATTGGTATTAAGGTGTGACAAGGTTTTTTTTAAACACAATTCTAATTATTTACATTTCTAATCTGATGACTAAAATATCCCTCAAAATTTCTTTACTGTGCTTTAATGGCATTTTAGAACTATGAATTAGGGACCGGAATCGCACATGCTCATTTGACTATGGGCTATTCAAGGATGCATTTCTGTGCATCCAATAGCCCACTCTGAATAGCACGTAGGGTTTCCCCGCCTGCCCCGCCACCGCAACCTATGTTTAAAAAATAAATAAATAAAGTCCCGGCCGACAGTGCATACTGCCGCTAGTAGAACTACAGGAACAAGCATGCCCATGAATGACAAGACATGTTAGTGCTTGTAGAACTACTATCGGCAACATGCCCTGTCCCAAATCGATACACATGGCCATTTAGTTTAAAAAACATACAGTGTCCGCTCCCTAAAAATGCCCATAATATGGCCAGAGAATAAAAATAAAAATACTTACCTGGTCTGATGGGGGTCCAGTCTTGTAAGCTTTTAATCCGGGGGGGTACCTTGGCAAAAAAAATAACCTTAACGCAAACTATGGGCCTGATTCAGAGATCCGCTTCCGATGGGATCTCAAATATACGCATCTAAGTGGCAGGTCGGAGCAGGTTACAACCCACTGCATAAACAGTCACTCCCCTTGCAAACAGCGGCGGATCTTAAAGTTAGAACACCATTGACTAACCCTAACTCTGCGCTGTCCTTTGAGATCTTAAGTGAATTAGTTGCGTTTATTTAAGATCCTAAGTGTCTGCCCGCGCCCACTTTCCCTCATCTCAATGCCTCCCCCGCCCTAGATTTACACAACACTTCGGATCTTAAGTGCTTGCGATCGATTCACAGGTCCGCGCTTACCGAATTTAGGATCCTAACCTCTACGTAGATGGCGTTGCACTATTACTGCGCATGCGCAATGATGCAAATTTCTTAAGATCCTAAATATACGCACCTAAATAGCGATAATATCGTATCTCTGAATCAGGCCCTATGTCCTGCACCGCAGGACATCCCGACGCTAATGACAGGTATACTGTCATTGGGGTATACTTGTACCCTTTGGGCACTGCCACAAGTATCGAGAGAACGAGAATTCAGTGCCAGAATTCTCGTTCTCTCAATATTTGTGGCAGTGCCCAAAGGGTACAAATATACCCCAATGACAGAATTGGATGCTGGAATACCATAAACGGATGCGTAGCTCTGAATCAGGTCCTAGGACAGTTCTAGAAACCTGGTACAGCTGGCATGTGGGCTATAATTCACCTTAATTACTTACAAAATTAGGTTAGTGGATGTTGGAGAAAAATAATGATGATCACAGATGTACCATAAAATCAGCCTCTCCTAAATGATATGTAGCGTTTCTTGGGATGTCATGGTCTGGAAAACGTAACTTTCTCACAATTATCCATAACATATGGGATACACTGTAGGTAAACTTAAAATATAGTATGGAAAAGAAAAAGAATGAGAGCCCATCTCTTGAGACAGTGTGTAATAGGTTAATTAGACAAAGCATAATTTTAGCACTGCGTTTAATTTGACCTATAATTTACCTTCCTTCTCTGCAGCTGTTGAAGCCACTGTTATTTAGAAAAAAATATCCTGAATTTTCTCATCAATTAAACTTACGGCGTCTATTGGGGGAAAAGGAAAGTCAATCGGGTTTGAAGTTTTTGCTAATAATTCCTAATGTCCCCCTTGTGTATTATTTAAGAATATTTTAGGTTGCAGGGGCAACTAGAATTTTCACTTCTAACCTTCCATCACAAAAAGCATTTTTTCGTTATTATGTTCAATCACCACATGATTTTCCAATCTTCTACAATTTATTTGACAAATATAATTTGCAGTGTATGCACGTGGCAAACAGTTGTTACATTAAATGCTCATAAACATAATTATTGCTTGAAAAACAACAAAAACTAGGTCAGGCACAAGAGCATTGATCATAATATCTGGCAGGAGTTAAATGCTTTTATGAAAAGCGTACATTCAGTATTCACGCGGATCTATCTCATTAAAAAAAATATACATATTAAACAACAGGAACAATAACAGTTTGGGAATTAATTTGATGTATGTAAAAATAACAGCTGTGTTACTATTATACAGACATGTTCATGTTTGTGTTACTCCTGGTTTTTAAATCCACAAGCATCATATACATGCTTCACTGCATAACAGGAAGGCAGGTGTGTGTGTTTACATTCAGTACACATGCCTAAGGGGAAAGTGCAGAAATTACAGAGCACTATCCAAATTCCCACATGGTATAGATTTGTACTGCATAGGCACTCCGATCTAGCAATTCTTAGAGGGCTTTGTATTTATCTTATATAAACACTCCATACATGTAGAAAATAAGAACAAGTAAAAAAAAAAAAATGCTAGTTATGGTTGTTCCCTTCTCAGTATGTTAACTCTATAAAGCAATCTCTCATTTCCACACTCTTGAATAGAGTAGAATAGAATGTACAATTTAGCATCTGTGCTTTTTAACTAATTGTTTTTCCTTTAGAACCATGTTCCAACTAGTTCTTATTTCATTTGTTTAAATATTTCACTGTTCTGCTGTACATCAAATCCAGCAGGGAAGATCTGTGAGAAGTGTGTATTCCTATACTGATTGTCATTTAAAAGTTTTACACTTTATATACTTCATACTTTATATTAAGGGGGCAATGCTACTAATACACAATATGCAATGCTACACTTTTACAGAAGGCAATATTGTCTCTATCTTAACAAAATTGCAAAGAGGTACAGCAGGGACCACCAGTTGTGGAGTCGCTGGGTGGTAAGTTTGCCTTAACCAGGTATCATCATTCAGTAAGTCTTGGTGGGGGCCCAAATATATAGAACAGGCCTCCTGGTCTGTTCTGCACCCCCTTTCCCCTAATTACCACCTCTTAATCCTGCATCCAAGAATCCTGCCCCACTACACTGGAACAACCTCCCTCAATTCATTGCAGAGGGAGTGCTAACACATATGGCTGTCATTGAGAAGCAGCCATTTCAGATGTTTTCTTATGAATGGCTGAGTATGCGATCGGCATATTTACCCATTCCTTTGTGGCAGTGCCACTGCTGGACCACCAGAGAGGTGAGTAACCTCTCCGGGGACTTTTATGCTTAGAGGGAGGGTTAGGGTTAAGTTCTGGGGAAGGGAGGGTTAGGGTTAGGGCCATGGTAGGGGAGGGTTAGGGTTAGAATCAGGCAGCAGGAAGGGGGTATTAGGGTCAGACTGTGTGGAAGGGAGGATTAGGGTTAGGGTAATAGAAGGGGAGGGTTAGGGTAAGGATTAGGGAGAGGGTTGGGATAATAATCCTCATTTACTCTTCAGAGCACCATGTTTGGTGCTCCAGGGATTGATTGCTGTTCCTTTTTGAGACAGAAGCAATCGTTTTCCCAGCCTTTTCGAAACTGGGGACCCACACCCATCTCATTGGGCTATCCCACACCCTGCAAGTCTTTAAATGAAGCCTCAAAGCCCACATTTTCATGTTAGCCTACCCCTACTCTTCCTAACCCCTCATTATTATTATTATTATTATTATTATTATTTTTATTATTATTAATAATAATAATAATAATAAAGTGTAAAAGAGAGCCCCACTCTATTGACAAGCAGAGGTGAGACTTTAGAGGCAGTGTAAGTACTGCAGGGTGGTTAGCTAACTTGGGTCCCCTTTACCTGTAGACTCAGTGGCTTTTGCAATCCTACACCTATGGTAATTACTGTACCTCACTGGGAAATCACCATGATATCTGTGCTTTTAGTTTGAGAAATTGACAGTGAATGATTATAAGGAGAATTGGTATAGAAGTGCCAGGTCCGAGACAGCAATCCAATATTAATTAAAACATCCAATAAATCTTTTGTGGACCATCACACTCTGAAAGCTGCTGATCTCTGACGTCCAAATACTGTTACACAAATAATGGTTGCTCAATCAATTTAAAGTCAAATCAACGGTTGTTATACATATAAAAAAAACGATGTTTATAGACTTAAATGAAAGAAATCAGTCCTTCATTACTTGTTGCTTTGGATAACAACATCTTCAATCTATAAATCAGTTTTTATATGTGTGATTTGCGATGTGATCTGAATGTAAGATGATTGAGCAAATAAATCTTACATCACTAATCAAGAAAACCCTGTTATTTTTTTTTTTTACAGTTTTTCATAATATATTGATATTTATCTATTTGTCTAGGTTATATACTGACATTTCATTTTATTACATATCAGTTTATGAAAGTGACATTATGTCTTGTTAAAAGGCAAGAGCACTTTTTTTATTTTTCACTTATAAATATTGATTTGTGATTTCAAAGAATAAATCTAGTCATTTAAATATTTATTGCCGCAATTCAAATATTTTTTTTTAGTCTGTGCTTGTCCTATTATTGATTAGCAGTCAAGAATATATATTCCCTTATTGGTTACACGGTCCACAAATTACTATAATGGACCAATATGTTTGATCATCAATTACTATACCACGAGTTGGTCAATATTATTACCTTTTGTCAATATTTTTTTACATAATATGTTTTTGCAGAAATAAATGTTATGGTATAACATTAAAGAAATAACATTTGCACTGCATTTACATAAGAAATGTTTCTGTTTTATCCGGGGATCTGTGCAAAGACATAAACATTTGATTTGTGACCAATTCACTTGCACGTTATGGAGCTGATCCAGAGTTTTAGCACATATGGGATGCACAGATACTCTGTTTAAAATATGTGCAACCTATCTAATGTTCTGACTTAACCAACTCTGATTAGGTTGTACTGAAAATGAGCACTCATTTGTAAATATACAAACAGATGGTATAAGCAGAAAGGCTTAGAGACGTAATACATGTTTTCTTGTTTTAGAAGTATTGTTATATTGTTTTAGCAAAAATTTAAACCCCTTAAAAATCAATATCAGTATTGTTAAAAAAAAAAAACCCTCAAAAAATGTGCGGCAATACACAGCTATTCAGGCTTAAAAAATTTAGTTTAGTGTGTGTGTGTGTGTCTATGTAATGTTAAAATTACTGTATGAGACAAAATGGCTGCACCAGACAAGATGGTACCAATATTGATTGATCAATGAAGCATGTTTATATCTTGCATAAACTTTATTCCAGCACATTTTGTGTTTTGGATATATTTTGGAAGTATTGTTTATTTAAGAAAAGATGTATGGGTTTCATGTGAATCATAGATGCAGTATGTTCAGAGAAGAAAGGTTTGCTTTTAACCAGTTCTAATCGCTGTCCTTTTCATTTCTTGTGATGTTCAATTGGGTAAAAAGAATTAGGTATCTGTTATAAAGAGCATGTCTAACTCTTTCTTTTTACATAGGCATCCATACATATATGTTTAAATAAAATAAACTGAAAACAATTATTTGTGTCATCTGGTTTGAGTATGCAAGTTGCGATAAAAAATATTGTGATATTAAGCACATCATAGAATGTTTAACAGAACTGAGTTCCTTTTTATTTATTAAACCATGAAGGAGGAATATAAACTGACTATTTGTTCTACTTTATACATTTTATGGCTACTTTAAAACGTTAATTGTATAAATGATCATTTATACAATTAACTACACTAATAAATAATACAAGTCCAGAGTCAGAATTAATAACATCAGCCTATTTACGCAAGCTGTGTGTGTAAGTTAGGCCTTAAGAGCCTTAAGAGCACTCTCTGCATGTTCGCGAAAGATGTTACACACTGGTTTCCCGATGTTCAGAGTTGCGTACGTTGAGACATGATAGCCCTCCATACATTTGAATATATGCAATGTGGGTGGGTGGGTGGAGGCATTTAAATTGTACAGTGTGGGCTGGGTTAAGCACTTACTAATGTCAGAGCACAGCAAAGCTTGTGGAAAAGTTAAGGTAGGGTTATGAACATGGAAATCATCTAAAATACGCCCACAAGACGGGAGTGGCACTAGACTGTTGCGTGCTGACACTAGAAACTCTGTGCATGCTGAAATTGCACTTAATTTTTGATCAGGCCCAAAGATAATCAGTAGCAATAAATAACTCTCTTATCTTGTGTTGCTCCCCACCACTGGACCTTTCCATTTTCTTACAGTTACCCATAACTGGAACTCTTACCATGCTGCTCCACATTACAGGAACTCTTTACTTAGCTGTGCCCCAGCATTTCAATTGTTCCCCATGCAGACCCTCCAACATGGATTCCATTCCATTAGGTATGACCTACTATGCTTCTGAGCTTCCAAATGTCACTCACTTGGTTTTAATGAGTTATAAGTTTTTGAAAAAAATATTTTCTTCCTACCATGTGGTTACCATAAAACTAACCGTGGGAAGCTCAGGATAAGAGCATTTTTCACTTAATGGAATGGATCAGGTTGGAGGGTCTGTACATAACGCTCCTTCTTCCACAGTAATTTTTTTGTTGAGATGCCACTCACCACCACTGGCATTCTTCCCCATACTGTTTCTCATCCATGTAACATTTCTCTTGAGCTGTTCCTCAGCACTGTAACTATTCTCTGGGATACTCCACACTAGAGGAATACCTCACCATGCTGCTCCCATCACTGGAACTCTTCTCTTGAGCTACACCTCACCACTGAAACTCTTCCCTTTGCTTCTCCCTACTACTTGAACATCTCAACAAGGTGCTCCCACCACTGTAACTCATACTCACCAGTAAAGCTCTTCCATGAAGATCTAATCTAATGTTTTCTTCATTCCACTAGATCTAAGATCATATAAATAATTAACAAAAATGTTAAATCTTAAAGAATTATAAAGTGTCACTTTTTCAAATGCATTTAATAGTTACACATATGGCAATGAGTGTTTTCCTGAATGATTGCAATGGATATCTCTTTCATGTTATGTCTTGCTTTTAAGGGTTGGTTTTAAATTATTTCAATAAGATGGTATGAAGATTTTAAGATTATTTCTGGCCAAGCTGCCAAGTTTTATTCCTGAACGAATCGGGAAAATATGCAAGTCAATATTATATGCTAACATGCCATAAGGAAACAAGAATGCATGTAACAAAAAAAGATTAAGTGACAATATTTTTTTTTCCACTTATAATAAAGTCTGTATCAGCGACTTGTCTATTCCTTTTCCATGTATAATCTGCATTATGAAAAACTCTTCATTAATTAATGGCATGATTTAGTGAAGACCATAGTGACATTTACAGTTTTGCATGGCAAGCTACGAAATAGACAGAAACAACCAAGTGTCTACACTGCTACTAATTCATATAGTGCAGCTGCCAGTTGTAGGACCTGACCTACCAAAAGACCGGCGAATATCTGGACCGAGTGAGGAGCATACTTACCATTCCAAAAAGTTGGGTAACTCCTTTTACCTCTTTTCTCGCCAATAAATCCCATATCGCCATTCTGAATTTGAGTTCTGCCTGTGGACTTGATTAGTTCTAAAAATATATGAACTAATCCATTTATGCAGCTGCCCCAAGCTTTTTACTATAGCACTCTGTGTTTATCTGTTTTATATGAAATGTAAATTTCTTATATATTTTAAATGTTCTTAATTTAATAAATGTTATTGCTACACCGGTGTCTGTTTTCAGCTATCATAAGCTTTAATCTTGATTTATTTACAATTTTATATTGTTCATATTCCAGCGCTGTCCATTTATGTTTTGATGCTATGAAATAGATGCACTTAAACTGGATCCTTGGGGAAAGGGGGAGGCAGAATTTAAATGTTGTTGATGTTCCACTGGAGAACTCCTGTACAGTGTAATATTTTAACAATAGAGTTGAGCGACTGCCCCAGCTTATACCTACATGAGAGCAGCAAAAAAAAATTCCTAGATCCTACCCTCTGTATTATAAACAATGAATGCAAAAGTGTGAAGATATGGATTTATATGAAACTGAAACATCTAACCTTAAGAGCAATGAGACTTTTGACAGGGGGACAGGATTGAGATCGCAATTGGATGCTCCATGGTGTGTATGTAGTATGTAGGTATGTACACTAAAGTGCCAACAGGCTTAACTAATCAGCACTTTACCATAGAAGAGAGCAGGGACAGAAGGGAGAAAGAATAGGGACAGAGCACAGGGCAGAGTAAGGACGGAGCGGAGGAGAGAGCAGATGGGAGCAGGAGTGGGATGAAGAAGTATATTGTTTATTTTAGTAAACTTGTTTTAATGATTTCAGCAAAGATAACGCAGACATTGTTGTTGTTGCCGCAACAACCAAAAGCAGAACCAGTACCCTCTTAGTGAAATTCACTCTCTGTGTGCATCCATCCAGGTATTTTCATGGCCGCTGGTAAAGGTACTACCGGTTTTGCAGTGGAACTTCTGTTTTGGGAGAAAAGGCTTCCAATTCTCTATTGGGTTCCTGGGACTTGATTCATGGTTAAGAAGGTGATAAGAAGGAACAGATTCACAATTCTACGCACCTAAGTTGCAAGACAACTCCCTTGACACATTCTCATCTTTTGTTCTTCTTAACAGACTTAAGAAAGCCATAGCCAGCCTTATCTGAGAATGGTCTAAGATGCAAATCAATAAACCCCAGCAGACCAAAAGGCACTGTGCTGAAAGGTAAGTATAAATCTATTTAAAACCCTAATCCTTAACCTAACCCTAACCCCCCCTTTCACCCTCCCCTTCCATTACCCTAACCCTACCCCTCCCTTCCCCACAACCTGACCCTAACCCTCCCTTTCCTGCAGCCTGACACTAACCCTCCCTTAACTGCAACCTGACCCTAACCCTCCCTTCCCCACAACCTGACCCTAACCCTCCCTTTCCTGCAGCCTGACACTAACCCTCCCTTAACTGCAACCTGACCCTAACCCTCCCTTCCCCACAACCTGACCCTAACCCTCCCTTTCCTGCAGCCTGACACTAACCCTCCCTTAACTGCAACCTGACCCTAACCCTCCCTTCCCCACAACCTGACCTTCCATTACCCTAACCCTCCCCTTCCATTACCCTAACCCTAACCCTCCTCTTCCATTACCATAACCCTAACCCTCCCCTTCCCTTCCATTACCCTAACCCTCCCTTTCCATTACCCTAACCCTAACCCTCCTCTTCCATTACTATAACCCTAACCCTCCCCTTCCCTTCCATTAACAAAATGGAGACTGCTGGCAATTGCCGGCCGTTGCCTGTCAACAGGCCATAGTACTGGAAAACCACACCCATTTCTATGAGGCAAAGCATTATATGGAAAGAACAACGTGTACGATATCATTTATTTCAATCGGGTTATCCAGTGTTTTCCAAACATATCTCTTCCTTGCCTCCAGATCACTTTAAAATCAGAAATCTTGACCTGGCCCCTATGACTTTTGTTTACCAGACTTTAACTGCGCATGCATAGTAACTTTATTTACGCTATTTATGTTGAATTTATGCACGGAAGTCCATTAGGCACATAAGTGTGAATCGCACTTGGGGACATACGTACAGAGGGGCAAGGTTGAAATCCGTACAGACAAAGTTATGTTAAAGTGGGTGAGGGGAGGCATTTAAATGACCAGTTGAGGGGGCGGTTAGCTACATATGCACGTACGCAAGTATTATATGCACATATATGCAAACGTAAAGATAAGGGTGCCCTATGGTGGCGGAAGTCTACGTAAAGCCGTCCGTGTGAGGGCAGTGTCATGGGTGGTGCCTTGCAACGTACGTGCGTATAATTGCGTACCTAGAACTAACGGATCTGTGAATACGGCCCTAAGTATTGAAAAAAAATCTCT
>WWET01000459.1:114075-139988 GCA_011038615.1 Limnodynastes dumerilii | reverse complement strand
AGAAGGTCATAGGCCTACACTGGAGAGGTCATAAACATTTTAAACAGTGGCATCTAGGGGCTGATTCAGGGTTTGGGAGTAATGGCAAAACAGGTGCAAGGGTATAGCTCAGCTAAACCATTTTGCATTACGAGGGGTGCTAATTAGTTTTAAATCATTTGCATGCAGAGGAAATAATTTACTTTTGCACATAGAACTGGAATACTGCATAGCTTTATGTTTAACCTATAGAAAAGAGTTGAGCTAAGAAATTTCACCTCTTAATTCTAATTCTGGTTTCACAATTTAAAATAGTCTCCCCTTGCAGTTCAACATGGTATCGCTCAGGTGTACTCTTACACCTAAAAAAAATGTGTACGTGCAGCTCTGAATCAGCTTTGGATCAACTTTAGATCAGCTACCAGTACTATCAGTACTGGCCATCCAACCATGCTACTGACAGAACTCTGGAGGGGGTCTTACGCATTTTACGTAATTAGGTTCACTTCTGCTGCACAAAAACTCTGGATCAGGTTCTAAATTTTATTAAACAAATTTAAATATTTTAAGGAAGTAAAACCCATATTATTATGGATCTTACTGGAATATACAATTTTTGCCCAAATTCTAGACAGTGGAAGTTTGGACATATTTACTGTACACTGGCTTGTCAATAGTACAACTTTACTTTTATTCTAACTTAAACTGTTGCTGTTGTTGTCTTGAAAATGATGTAGGTTTGTTGAAGGAACTTCCAAGAACTAGCTAAAGGTTGAAAGCACATAGAAAATCTATAAATCCATAGTACTAACAACAATTCAAATTAAACACTGTATATTTCCTGCACATTTTAATGACACTACTAATACATATGACTCTCCTTATTTTATTAGGATGCGGGTTTCTGGTATGTGGACCTTTCTATTCGACCTAAGAATAATGAGCTGGGGTCATTTTTAACCTGAGTAACCTGTTATAATTGCAATCTCACAGGGACATATGATATAATGAGGATGTTGGATATAAGGAAGAATATGTTAAGATAGGATCAGCATTTATTTCAGATAAGCATTTATTTCAGTCTAATGTATTTTGGATTTTCTTCTCTCTATAAGTGGGATGATCTAACTATGAAGGGGCTAATCCAGAGTGTAGGAGAGAGGGCAATACAGGTGCAAGTTTAGACCTGGGCAATATCATAGTGTGTCATGTAAAGGGTACAAATGTAATGTAACAAGTAGTACCCAGCACTGGACAAGTAGTACTAGACGTCTTGTATCAGAAAAGAACTCACAGAGTCATATAAACTGTGTTGTCCGACGTTTCAGGATTATTATATTACGGTCCTTTCTTCCCTAAAGAAAAGGACCACAATAAAAGGGTCCTGAAACGTCGGACAACACAGTTTATATGACTCTGTGAGTTCTTTTCTGATACAAGACGTCCTACTTGTTCAGGTCCTGAAACGTCGGACAACACAGTTTATATGACTCTGTGAGTTCTTTTCTGATACAAGACGTCCAGTACTACTTGTTACATTATATGGACTACTAACCTAGCCAAGGCACGGATGCACTTTTCTAGCTGGTGAGGAGTGCCACACAATACTGCTGCATAGGGTACAAATATAATGTAATTCTTTTGTATGGAGGTACAGTACTTTGCTTTTGCATCTCACATACCACATAACTTTACATTTAATCTGTAAATTAGCAGTTAGCTAGGAAAATTCTCCTCTCAGTTCTGCTTTTACACTTTTTTAGCTGTTTTGTCCTAAATCTTACAAACTGGATCAGCCTAAAAATGTGTCTCTAGGGAGCTGATCTAGAGCTGCGCTCACCTGTATTTAAGATGTAAGCGTAGTGTTTATTAACAGGCACACAACGGGAGCGAGAAGAACGCAAAGCTTTTGACTGACCCACTCTCTGAATGCGCAGGAGACCTCATTGCACCATCGCTGGACACAACCGCTACTGATCCTATGTTTCAGTGTAGGAAGGGACTCTATACTACCTGGAAGAGCGAAACGCAGACCGTGATGTCGCTAGACTATGATAAGGGACAGATTCCATTTCTATGTAGGACCAACTTGGTATGTGAACCTTTGGTTTCATATAAGTGCAATTATTGTATAGTGAGGACATCTGGAGATTATTATTCTGCAATTTGAAATATTTCACCTATCTGTTATATGGGTGTGGGTCCCTTTTATTTCGCTAGGGCCGTTCCCTACCAGCCAGTTCCAAACTCGATGAGGCATAGCAATCAATCACCGAATATGGTGCTCATAAAGGTAATTCCCTTACCCTAACCCTAAATCTTACCACTCCCTAACCTTAATTCACCCACCCCACAGCCTAACCCTAAGTCACCCCTCCAGCTGCCTAACCCTAATTTCCCCTCCCACAGCCTAACCCTAAGTACCCCTTCCAGCAGCCAAACCCTAAGTACCCCTCCCCCCCGCAGCCTAACCCTAAGTCCCCGGTGAGGGTTACTCACCTCTCCGGTGGTCTGGTCTGGCTACGGCGCTGGTTTACGAAAATGAATGGGTGAGTATGCGTGTTGGGTGAATCGGTGTTACACATTCGAAATAGGGACAGCCGAAAAGACACTTTCAGTTGTCCCTATTTCGCAACGTGTAACATCGCAGCGGGGACTCGCAACACTGTTATATATGTAACTCTCTTTCAATAAAATAATTTTTCTGGTTTGAGGGTACTATATTTATATTTTACGGAGATGTGCATTTCCATTTAATAGCTCTTTTTTGGGTCTTTGTTTTCATAGTCACCATATTTCACCTGTGCTCAGAGCTAGTGGAACATTGTGTTTCACTATATTTAAATGAGAAAATTTCCCTTTTAAAATTTTGCCCCAGCTCAGGTCTGGTGGAAGTGTAAGACAAAAGAGATTGTCCTTAATGAATGAAATTACTCTATTCATATTTAGAACACAACCCTACACACCTTCCAAATATTAAACTGTGACATTTAAATCAATTTTTTTTAAACACACTCTTCATACACTAAACTATACTGACTATGTTTTTTTCTGTTGAACAGCAGTGTATTGCTGCAGGCGTTTATTTAAAATACAGATATTTCTTTTTAAGCGGTTTAATTTTTTTGCCTCAACAAAACAATTCAAAATAAAACATACTTTCAAATATCGGGCCGTATTCACAGATGCGTTTTCACGTGGAGTTGCGTGCGTATTTTTAGGTACGTTTTAACTGCGCATGCGTAGTAACTTTATTTACGTATGTGAATTGCACTTGGGGAAATACGTATGGAGGGGCGGAGTTGAAATACGTACCTGAAAAGTTACATGAGAGAGGTGGGGGGGGCATTTAAATGAGCCTTTGAGGGTGCGGTTACATAGAATCGCTCGTACGGCATACATATACACACGTAGGTACACACGTATAGTTAGAGGTGGTCTATGGAGGAGTAAGTCTATGATTGCATGAGCATGAGAGGGGAGTGTCATGGGTGTTGGTGGGTGGTGGCTTGCTACGTGCGTGCGTATAATTGCATACATTTGAAAAAAACGCATCTCTGAATACGACCCATTGATGCTGCATTACACCTCTCAGCCTATCTGCCTACACAATTTGATGTTTCAAAAGCTCCACATTTTCTTTATGATCTGTCATATAGTCCGAGTTGTTAATGTCGTAATTCAGGATAAGTTGCACGCATTTTAAACAGCAGGGGCCGGATTTACTATAGTCTTGTATAATTTGCTGGAGATTGGATGCAATTTGGAATGTTCCATCAAAGGTTATAAGTAGGGGACTAACTGTTGTACAGTCATTTGCCGAGGGACCATCATCAGCAAGGATCGTCTCGCAGATCAAGCAGGGGTCCTGTAAGAGGAAGAAGAAAAGGAGTATCTCATCCATCCGATTTACATCATTTGTAGTAAGAAGGCAGCATAAAGGTAAGAAAAAGGTTTTTTTTTTTAACATATTTTGAGTTGTTCAAAGGACACTGCATTAATTTAAAATTTTTTTTAATGGGGACTGTTATTGGACATCATTATTTCTTAAACCATAAGGGAACAATTTTTTTTAACCCTTATATGGCCACCATTATTTGCCATATTACATACACATTTTATCATTTGGCATACGGCCAACAATTAAGAATAACATTACAGGCAGCTACTATTATTTTATTAATGGACAGTACACATTAATACATAAAGGACCAACATTTAGTTTACATAGGAGGTAAAATGACACATGATAGTCTATTGGTATGCTTTTTACTATAATTTTTTTTTTTCATACATGTTTGATGCGGCCACCTTAGTCATGTCACAGCATGCCATTAACCCTTGGCATGCTGCCGCTTGTAGTACTAAAAGTAACAGCATGCCCTGCAACACAGGGGCATGCTGTGCCTTCTATTACTATACGCGACTGCATGCAAAGAGATAATTGTGTGCAGCGCTATGCATTTTTAAATTTATAATGGTGGACATATTAGTTTAATTAAAAAGGGCCAGTAACTACAGCGAGTTTAACATAAATTATGGCGAGTTTAACACAAACTTTCCGTGGTTTAACATAAACACACCGTAGTTTAAACGGCAGGCATCACTGTAGTTTGTAAATGATGGGGAAACTCGCCCCATAGTAAATACGGCCCCAGATCTGTGCTAAAACTCTGGATCAGGACCTATGAGAACATATGGCCAAATTCTGATAACAGCAAACACAGACACCAGGGGTTGTATGAACACTGAGAACTTCTGTTTTATGAGTCTTGGTAACATATCTGCTTAAATTACTTTGTGAATTACATTTTGCTTTGATTTCCTGATTTTCAGGATCCCAAGTCAGACTTTCAATCAGCCTGCTATAATGAGGGAGCAGCGTGTAGTGATTGAAATAAGAGGCTGCTTCAAATTTAACATGGTATATATTCAATAATAATAGGCAGATGCACTTGCTATATTTGTACTGCACAAGTCGTCTCTTCAGCAAAACCATCTAGAAAAAAGCATATTTAACGAAACTGAAAAAGGTCATTTTCAAATCTATCTTTCTTTTTTCACTAAGTGCGCATTTATTTAGAGTGCTATAGGAAGTGGCCAGCACATGAAATGTCAATGACTGACAACTGTCATATCACCACAATTACCATCAGGAAGGACAATAAAGTTAATGTGATAATGGTGAGGACATTGGCACTTGCTCAAAGCCCGCCTGAGGATAGAAGAAAAAAGAAGTACTTTAAGCTGTAGCTGGAATTGCTTTTTGTACAGATTCAGCTTGAGCCAATAGGAAGCCGGCACAATGAGGTAATCCTGGGTTGTGACGAGGTGTTTGAAGCCAGTTCTGGCAGTTTGCTTCTACAAATGACTTTTCTTAATACCACCCACTAGAACGAAGTTCTGTTTTATTCTCTTCTACTCTATAGACTATAAGTTAGAAAAATGTAAATGTACAAAAACATTTTCAGATTTGCATTTTATTGAGGTAAATAAAAGTCATTGGTTATATAGATGATACTGTACAACAGTACAAAATGGTCTGAGTTCTATTCATTCTAGCTTAGTTCCTGTGAAATGTTTGGTATTACAGTGCCTGCTCAGTACCAAAAGTGGATGTTTTTTAATTGTGGCGTAAATTAGAATCCAACGCAAAGGGAATGAGTGTAATGGTCCACTCCTGCAATCAATCAATAAATAAATAAACGGTAATAACCTATAAAAGTACAAAGCTCACAAATGTACAGAAAACATTCATACGGTGGGTGGGAAATTAGAGCTTATGAGGTAAATCCAGACCAACGGGCTTGTTACATTAGATCGCATAGTGTATTTACGCTATAGTAATCTCTATGCGCTCCCCTCGGCACTCCCCTCGCTCATACGTTCATTGGCCGTTTTACGCTTCCCAAACCCTACCTTAACTTATCAATGCGTAAGTAATGACGTACATAATGGATTCACGTACGTAACGGCCTAATCCGGTTCATACTGCACAATTTAAATGCCTCCCTCCGCCTACTAAACGTAAATATGGGTATTGTATGGATGCCCCGCTCCTTCGTTCGTAGTTACGCTGATGGTACGTACGTTCAGCATTACGTGGTGTAACATATGCCGCGCATGTGCAGTAAATACAAATTGGCAATTTTACGTCATCGGCTACCGTAAATACACTAGTGTACGTAGCTCAGGATCTGGCCCTATGTCAAAGACAGCAAAACGAACAGATAAAAGCACAGAAAACCACAAAAAGCACCTACCCATGGAACCACTGAAGGTTGGGACTACACAGGACTATAGCTTTTCCATCTCATTTGGAACTCCACAGAATAAAGGCACCTTTTCCTCTTCTATTTTGTCAAACACTGAAAATTTGTGTGTGTTTGTGTATATATACTATATATATATACCGCAAAGACCCCATATACGCAAGCCATGTAACGAAAAGCTACATAGATTACGTAAAAAAGATACTATGCATGCCCAGTCTCAAATATCGTTAAACTCCGGACGTATATGCAATACGTCCGGTAGCGTGAATCCAGCACCAAAGCATTTGAAAAGTAATGCAAATCCAGGCCAATCCTCGGGGTTAGGACCCGGTATGCCACCCCTGGAGCTTGACATATGCAAATGAGAGTGATAGCGTCTACATGTTTTGTAATGGCTTTTAAGGGGCATCAAGGAGAAAGTATATTTGTCCTCTAATCTAATTATACCATCAGTGCTCAGCCCACCTGCTATCAGGACCATTAATCTATAGCCCAACATAAGTTATAGTCCTAATGCTAATTGTGTGTAACACTAATGACAAAGAAATCAACCACAATTGGTAACTCACCCAAACGTAAAAGAACAACTGTTTGCACATGACCATTAAAGAAACATTCAGCCGGTCTGGCTACACCTCAAGATGACATAAACAATCACTGACAAAGATAAGTTTACATTTTCATCATTTAAGCAAAACCTAAAACATAAGACTTTCCTTTTCTTGTTCAGCCTCTGAGTCTGGAATATGATTAAGATTTATATGGGACCCAGTTGCCGCTTAGAACGGGCAAATTTCAAACATGACACAGCTTCCAGCTGAATTGCAGCTGTACCAATACCTTGCAATTACTGGGACCTATTCCCAATAGCAAAATGGAGAGAACCGGGAACGGGCTGCGGGGCCTGCAGAGACAGAAACCAGGGGGAGAACAGGGATGCTACGGGAGATGGTGGGTTAAAATTAGGGTTAGACTGCGGGATTTGGAGGGTCAAGGTTAGAGTTAGGCTGTGGGAGATGGAAGGATAAGGTTAGGGTAACAGAAGTGGAAGGTTAAGGTTTGGCTGCGGAAGATGAGGGGTGGAGGGTTAAGGGTAAGGTTGAGGGTTAGAATTTATAAAAAGTTTGAGGTTAGGGATAAATGTTAACTTTCTGAGAAGCGGAATTTCTGCAACGCGAATGCTTTTGAAATTCATGATCACACCAATTTATATACAGTATAAGAATCACAACTTGTTGCACTGGGGAAAAAAATACTTGTTTAATTCTCGTGTCATTAAAGTAAGCAGCGACAATCCTTGAATTACTGTAAATTCAAGAAATGGAGGTAAAAAAAAAGATGAAAGGAAAGAGCTGCACTGTATTGTCAATGAAATATTATGTAAGATCATTTCTGTATTACAACGATTCCAGTAAAAAGGATTTAATTTGTAGCAAGAAAGCAATAATTCCTAAAGAACTAGATACAGCTTTGCCGCTTTGCCAATGAATTAGAAGTCGTTGATCCAAGATGATTTGGTGTGTCACACAAAACTTTTTCAAGAAATTCAAGGAGAGAGCCTTTTTAATTATGTTAAAAGACATGATCATATGATTAATCAAATTGGGATGCCAAGGTTTTATAACCAGTCTTCTCTGAATTATTTTTTTCTATAATGTCCTTTTAGTCTCATGGGAGCCATGAGTGAAGAAGAAGGTCATTAAAAGGGTCAGAAGAGATGGTGATGCATTGCTCTTCTAATATTAGATAATAATATGCAAGAAAAATATATAGAGATATTACCAATAACGTTTGAGAGCTTTGATTCACGGTCTTTTTTAGTAATTGAGAAGCAGAACGTAGTCACTACATTAGAAAATATTTTTTTACAAAAGGGAGCAAATATGCTTGCATAAGGCTGGAAGGAAAACATAGAGAAAAATATGTATGTAGACAATGAGCTACAATAATAGAATGACTCAAAATGTAATAGGTTTACAGTTGTATTAACCATTGAGTTTACCAGTAAACATGCTGGAAAAGGGCAATTTATCCAGAGTCACGGTAAGTGACATATTTGGACTTTGGGCAATTATACTCACGTACGTAGCAAGTCGACACCCACAAAAACCCATGACACTCCCCTCTCACGGTCGTACAATCATAGACTTACGCCTCCATAGACCACCTCTAACCTTACGTGTGTACTTATGTGTGTATATGTATTCCATACATGTGATTCTATGTAACGCTTCCTCAAACACTCATTTAAATGCCCCCCCTCTCTTTCACGTAACTTTTCAGGTACGTATTTAAACCCCGCCCCTCTGTACATATGTCCCCAAGTGCGATTCACATGTCCGTGCCTAAAGCACTTACGTGCGTATATTCTACGTAACTTCCACATACCTTTAAAGACCGCACGTACGCAATCTACGTAACAAAATGCTACGTAGATAGCGTAAAATAGTTACTAAGCATGCGTAGTACATCTGAACAGAAAACTAGGCACGTAAGTTTAAAAAATCGTTCTTGTGAATCCGGTCCTTAGAGTTTAGCTTGGAAACATCACCATTTAGAACTAATTCTATTTGAACATTTAACACACCTTTCCCAAGGTGCAGATTTTCTCCTTATTTCCTGCTGCTTTCTTCTCTGCATCAGTTCCAGTGTCTCAGACATTTTATCAGTCCACAGGTCTAATTGATTCAATTATATTTGGAAGCATTATCTGCAAAGCTCATTCCCAGAAGAGATCATGAAAAGCATGAATCAACAATGGCAACGTGCTGTATATATACATTGAGTAATACTGGGCACACACTAAAGAGATTATCACTTCCAGCGTCTAATCGCCCATAAAAGGGACTATTTTCCCATGGGGAAAGGTCCCGATATTGACACCATACACAGCAGGGTCTGGAAACGATAATTTTTGCAGGAGAACTTGCAGTTAGCCTATTGGCTGGTTGCAGTGCTGCTCTGATTGGCTGGGTCTCCTGTCAATCTATTGGCTGCTGAAAAAAGAAATTGTGAATGGAAAAAAGATAGTGAGCCAGATTTACTAAGCTGCGGGAAAGGAAAAGTGGAGATGGTACCCATAACAACCAATCGGATTCTAGCTGACATTTTCTAGTATGTAATAGAAAAGTGAGAGCTAGAATCTGATTGGTTGCTATGGGCAATACCTCCACTTTTCCTTTTCAGTGGCTTAGTAAATCTGGCCCAGTGTGAGAGTTTCTGCAGCACTGTGCAGAACGTTACATGGTGCAATATATTTATTTATTTTGTTATTTATGTTTGTTTATTCTGTTTGTGTTTTAAATTCTATGGGCCAGATCCAGACCTACGCCCTAGCCCCATATTTACGCTCAGCGTAAAAATAATGCACCCCCCCCCGACACTCCCCTCGGTCAGTTGTAAATACGCTGCCTTACGGTCACATAACCCTACCTTAACTTTTCCTTTCGTAAGTACGTCCCGTCGTAATTACACGATGTTCGTAACTGCCTAAGCATACCCATACTGTACGATTTAAATGCATCCCCCGCCTACATTTCATAACTGCATCGTACTTACGGCTTTCGTAATATAGGCACGGCCTTTCGTTCGTACTTACGCAAATGATACGGACGACCTATTTACAACTACAGCCAAGACTGAGTTACGACAGGAAGTAATCACTGGGCGCATGCGCAGATCGTATTTATAGAAGATCTTACGCTTAAGATGAGTGTAAATACGCCAGCGGGCGTAGTTCTGGATGAGGCCCTATATGTGTTAGGACTGGATGAGAATCGGTCCATTAACTAGGAGGAGCTGCGATTGAGGGGAACAAAAGGACAACCTGGAAAACGTTTTTGGAGAAAAAGGCAAATTTAAACTGTGGATAAACTCTGAGATCATTAATGCTGATTGGAGACACAGATGTGTAGTGATTGAGCACCACTTTACAAATTTACTATATATATATAATTTATTATACAAAGGACTAAACAAAATGACTGACTGTCAGATATAATATAACTACACCTGTCATTTATATTTTCTTTAATTTGTCACATATATCTTCAGGAAGACATATCAACCAGAAAGAAGGTGACATTGGAGATATAACCTTGATCCCAGCAATTATTAACATATAGAAGCCTCTCTCCAGCCTTTGCTTCCTCACAATATTCATGAACGATCTCTAATTCTGCCCTGCATGCAAAACCAAAAAATAGGATGTGTTAAGCAGATATTTCAAAGTTTGCGGAATGGTCATGCTTTAAATGTCATTGAGCATTGTACATTTTTATCCACCATTAGTTATGGATGACTCAACTGTGATTTCTCAGATTACAGACATGTTTCCTTCAACATTTCCGGATTATCAATTTAATATCAGCTCCAAAACAAAAAACTATTTTAGCTGTATAGTTTAATATATTTTTATTATTATTATTATTATTATTATTATTATTATTTATTATTATTATTATTAATAATAATAATAGTAGTAGTAGTAGTAGTTGTAGAATCATCAAATATTCTCATCTTCATGTAGACATAACCAGCTTCATTCACTAGCCCTGTCACAATGTCATCTGATTTTATGACCGCAAATAAAAGACAAATATTAATCTGTATGTCATCACAAAAGTTCAAATTGTCTTATTAAAATTTTCATAAAACCATTTTTTCATTTGCATGTAGATCGTTTTTAAGGCTGGTTGGTAATATCCTCGGTACTATAGTTGTTTGTCTCCTATCCATTGAATAAAACAATTACATTTTTTTCAGTCTCCTCTGAATACAGTATTTGTATATTTAACAGACGTGTTTTTTTTAAACAGTAGGCATCTGGTTTCAATAAATATTTTTGATGCATTTTTTATCACTCTTGCTAATACTGTATGTAGTTAATGAATGTTATATATTTACTAAATATCTAAAAAGGGAAAATTGCTTGTTTTTCTGGGCAAACAATTATGTCTTTTTATAGACGTATAGATGTACATAAATGATAGGTAGATTATAAATGGTTGCTATGGGCAATATCTCCGTTGTTACTATATTTACTGCTTTAGTAAATAAACAGTGAGGGCTTCCTGTAGAATTGTACACACACAATGGTTTTTTAGTGTAATCAAATATTTTTTGGGATTGTGTATGTGTATAAAAACATGATTACGCATATCCGTGTAATGATTAGATGTAAGAATTTATATATACGCTACCCTATGTTCAAAGGACACTATGGGGTGTACCAACCTGGGCTGGGGTCATATACATGCAAATTGCAAATGATGGTGAGACTTCTCAACAGTAAAAATGGACATGTTTGATACAGCAACCAATCAGATTCAAGCTCTCACTTTCCTATTACACACTAGAGAATGTCAACTGGAATCTGATTGGTTGCTATGGGTAACATCTGCATTTCTTTAGACCACGCTTATGAAATCGACATACAGAAATGGTACGTAGATAGCGTAAATAAGCTACTACACATGTGTAGTAGCTCAATTCTTAAAACAACGTACGTAAGACGAACGCGGTTTGTTCAGATGAACATTTGCACCTATCTTGACAATTACTCCTAACTCTCGATCAGCCCCTAATTATGTGTAAATTTCAAAAGTTAATGTTCCAGTATCTAAAATTTTAAAACAAGAAGCAAGAGACAAAGCACAGGACATAAAAAATCAGAAAGAAAACAATTATATATGTCACAACATCTAACCAGAGTCATAACTAGAAATTTTAGTGACAGGGACAAAAAGGAAAAATGGTGCCCCTGACCCTAAATTCCAAGCCAATTTAATAATAAATATTAACTTACAGTTGCCCCCTTAAACTTTGCGCCATGGACGGCCGCCACTATCGCACAACCCCTAGTTACGGCCCTGGTGAGGTGAGTATTTATCCTACCACAACTCTTACCCTAATTCCACCAAACCTTAAAACTCCCCATAGACTCCCTTGTAATACTTACCTCGTTGGGGCGGTTTCCAAATTAATGAATGAGTAAGTATGCCTAAAAATAAATTTGGCATACATACCCATTCATTAATAAAATCTTCTAATTATTGCTGTTTTCACCATACAGACAGCCGAAATTGAGCTTTCAACTGTTTGTATTTCGGAAATAGCATTTTCTTTACGTAGAATGCATCCTGTTTTTCGTTAAGGAATTAGCAACGGTTTAAGCCCTAAACAGTAAAAAATAAAATAATAATAATAATAATAAGCAGAAAAGGTTCAGAGGTTGGTGAGTAGGAAGTCTGGTAGATAGAACTGGCTGGGGAATTAAATGCTTCTGCCTTAACCTTCCTTCCCCGCAGCCTGACCCTAACCCTCCCTTCCCTTCCCTTCCCTGCAGCCTGACCCTAACCCTTCCTTCCCCGCAGCCAGAGCCTAAACCTAACCCTCCCCCTAACACTAAAAGTCCCCAGAGAGGTTCTCACCTCTCCTGCGGTGGGTATGCGGCGGGTGCGGCGGCGCTTCCGAAAATAAATGGGCCATCATAGCGAGGATTCCCATCAGTTTATAAACCATGCACACACATCTGGGGGTCCTTTCAGACATGAAAGCAACTGGCACTGCTTAAGCTTGCTTTCAGATGGGGTGGTTGAGTGATGCCGTCAATGTACAGTAAAAGCGTGGTCAGGCAGATACACCCGATCCAGACCTGAATTACAGACAAAGATGAGCACAGATTACATAAACGTTTTAGGCACCAGCCACAGGTCAGGTCTATGCCCATAGAGCTGACACTCTGCAGCCTATTATCAGACCCTTTCATCAGCTTTTCATACTTCAAACGTTAGATTAAAGTTTTGGAATCCCTGCTTGAGCATTGTGTAGGTATAAAATAATTAATATTGTTACTGTTATTATCATTTTATTTTCTGAACAATTAATGAACAAATGAATGAATCCTTTCATTCTCTTTGTAATACACCACTAGTCTTTTCACTTAATCCCGGGGTTTCTCTTGTACGACCCGTCATAAACTAATTAACACAAGTAGGGGCATTGAAAAGCCTTCTTAGTCTGCAGAGAGCTATAATCACATGTAAGCCAACTCCGGCTCCTTCGCAGTTCTGGATCAAACAAGATTTTTTTTTAAAGAAAGACACCCAAGTATCAGATATAACAATATTTGCTAACAAGGGGGATAAAAGAATATCTGTTGTTTCTACTAAAAAGTTAAAACAATCCGTCAAGTTCTTCAAAGACAAAACTAAAGACGGAAAAGGAAAATGATATAAGCACAAGCTAAATAACTTCTTTCAGGGAGGTAGACGGGTTTCCAGCCTATGCTGACTTTGTGTTTATATTTAGGCATTGACTCTGTTATGGTTGTCTGCAAGCTCACAGAGCGGACACAACCGCTCAGAAACAGTGTGAGGACAGATCAGATATAAGCTGGAATTGTGTGAGCTTCGCACAAATGAATGAATGTGGTAACGTCTGCCGTTTAATAAATATAAGACACTATACGTTTTCAGTGAACCAAGATGTATGCAACAAACACAACTCAATCTCAGCATGCCAAGACCTGAGCATGCCCAGAACTCATTTCAGACTATAATGGGATTTCACACCATTATGTTAGCATTTAACCTTCCAAACGTAACACGTGAAGTTATGGGAACGCTGCTTATGTATTGCGTTGCTTTAAAAAGTAATATATCTTTTTTTACATTTTATTTTCAGCTAATTTTATTCATGAGTATGGACCTGTTCCAGGGCTCCATTCATTTACAGTACCCACAGAGGTCTAGCCGTCTGCACAGAAGACTCCCCGCTCTCGTGTGGACTGTACATGACTTCTGCTGCCGTAAGTCACCCGTGCAGATCAGCTGTCCATACAACCACTGAGCCACTGAAAGCCACCCCTACTGTCAAATTGAAATGCTCCCCCCACCCAATTTAAGGAGTTTAGGCTTGGGATGCGGCACCCTGTCATCTAGATCTGTTACGGTACATCTGTCAGGCACTTGCGCACCTTTGCGTGTGTATAATAGGTGATGGGCGAAGGTCTGGATCAGGTCCCACGTTTTTAGTACATTTGTATTGTCACTGAAGCCCATCTCCACTATATATTACAGTGTAATACTAGAGGCGTTTTAAGAAGCGATGGGGCTCTTGTGCAGGTTTATACATGGCCCCCCTGCGGCACCCCTCTCCTACACCCGCGGCACCCCTCCCATACACCCGCGGCACCCATCCCCTGCACCGTGGCACCCCTCTCCTACACCCACTGCACCCCTCTCCTACACCCACTGCACCCCTCTCCTACACCCACGGCACCCTTCTCCTACACCCGCAGCAACATTTTTTTAAACGTTTCTTTAAAAAGCCTATGAGGAGGCTGGCTCATATGCATACTTACAGGCATTATGCCTGACTGTAATGTAATCCAGAGTTGCACTTGTGAGTGCATCTATGTTCCATATAGGCCTCCCATTACAAGCATTGGTGCAGTTCTTACAGCATGGGGGATGCGTTCATTTTTGCATTCAGGTCTTGATCAGGCCCTATGTCTGTACAGGTCTAATATGTGGAGGAGTGGGTTGGGAGTGAACATTCCCAGAATCAGGGCACAACAGACAAACACGAGTGTAACCATCCATTACACTGGATAAACCTGTAGCGGCAAGTCATTGCCAGAAAGGGCAGCTTTATTGAGACCTTTTACAGTGAAATTTACCCTGTCCACAGGCAGTAAAAATATCCCTGTTCCATGTAAATGGAAGAGAATGCAACTCTAACTTTGGCACAGACTGAATATAATCTGTATGTACTGTTTTGTTTTTTTAATGATACTGTACCATATCTTATTTTACTTTGGGCGCTGCACTTTATCCTCATTAATACTATATATTTTGTTAATGTTACATTGTAAAACCCTAATGAGGAATTCATAGCCAGTAAGTCCCAGCACAAGTGGATGTAACATTATCTTTAGCTCGGGGGTTTGATTACATCAGACTGGGAAGTTTGACTCTCATCCAGTGACTTTAATTATTAATTGTAAATTGAAATGAAATACATTTTATGACTTAGCAGCAAACCTCAATTCTTCTGTTTTGACACTTTTCACAATATATCATTTAAAAGAATTGTTATGATTACCACAATGAAATGCAATTCTATTCTTTCATCATAATCATTGTCTATATATTCATTATAACTGGATTTCCAAACTAAATTGGTTTGCTTTTGCAACCAATTAATGAAAGGCACACCTTAAAAGAATAGTAAACACAGAGACATACTGCGTTTTATAAATGAGGACATAGTTTTATTAATTGATGGTCGATATCAATTTATTATTCAGGCAAGTATGTGTTAGGCTCAGGCTGTGTAAGTGGCCCATTAGTGGCTATGGATGAGCATAGATGTAATGATAAGAGTAGAGGACAAGCAGTCCTTGACATCAAGGAACAACCCACTCTCCTAATCTTTCCATGCCCTGGCACCTGAAGATGACATACCACGATCCAACCACAAGACCTGGCATTCAATTATATTAACCTATAAGAGTTGTGTTTCACAGGTCAAGTACCCATTTGAACCAATACTTAAAGCTATCCCTCTACTGCTATCACCAAACTATGCCCCATCTGTAAAGGAAAGTTCAAGGTTAAGAACTTAACAATCCTAACAAATTTTAAAGAGAGGGAGGGAGATTCAGGAAGCAATGAAGAAGGACCCATTTCCATTTTGCCAGATATTGGGCGCCGGTTGCAGTCCCCGGTTTGAAAGTTTGATTTCCGAAATAGGACCCTATTTTGAATACCCCCCAGTTTCACATTTTTTTTTCAGAATGGGTGATTATGCCGATCGGCATACTCACCCATTCCATTTCGGAAACGCTGCCACCGCCGCTACTGCAGGACCCACACCATGGGAGGTGAGTAACCTCTCCAGGGTTAGGGTCAGGCTGCAGGGGAGGGAGAGTTAGGGTCAGGTTGTGGGAGAAGGAGGGTTAGGGTCAGGCTGCGGGAGAGGGAGGGTTAGGGTCAGGCTACAGGGAAGAGAGAACTAGGGTCAGGCTGCGGGAGATGATGGGTTAGGGTCAGGCTGCAGGGAAGGGAAGGTTAGGGTTAGGGTAACAGACGGAGAGGGTTAAGGCTAGAATTAGAAGGGTTGGCTAGTTTTTTGCCTTACCTTTCGGAGCACCGAAAGTTTGGTGCTCCGTGGATCGATTGCACATGCCTTATCGAAATCCCAGCCTGTTCGCAACTGGCTGGGAGAAAAACAGCCCCATCGAAATAGGGCCATTCTTTCTAGAGACCCACACCCATTGGGGACACCCATTGGGGATAACAATGATCGATATTTTTCCTATAATATCTTCTTACTGACTCCTACAATACTTTTCTGCAAGTCTATACTTCATTCAGTGAGAGAACTTCAAAATGTGCCTACATCAAATATTTTATTATGATTCATCCCTTTATGATTGCACATTTCTTCAATGGCTTCAATATCAATGTTGTGTGCTCTGCTCGTAATCAGGGACAGCTCATTAAAATGTATAGGAATATGTTACATTAGCTTTTAAAAAAACATCCTTTGTTTAATACTTTTATATTTCTAAACTATTATGTTTATACCATTAAGTCCTTTATCTGTTGTATATATGTACTTTGAACAAGGTTTATTTGGATTATTTGCTTTTTTGATGTTTTGACATCTGTATTAATAAACAAAATTAAAACAAACCAAAAAAATTCTTGTCAGGTTGCCAGCTGCAGCTTCTTAGAAATGCAACACCACATCTCACCTGGATCAATAGGAAGCAAAGTATCTGAGGGCAAAACAGAGAAACGGGATATTGCAGGTTTGATCAAATAATACAGCCCTTGCAATTGAATGAAAGGAAATCAGCAGTCCTAGAGTATATAAAGCATTTAGGTTTAACTAGGAGAGAAACCCCACAAATGCAATCCAAAGAGGTGAATCTACCACAAAATGCTGTCCAACATCAGACTCTGAAAAGAATAAGATTTTGACAGCGAAACTTACAAAGTACTCACTAAAGTGTCTTCTTTCGAATATTTTTTAAATGTTACACTAAATTAATATGATTGTAATGTAAAGAATGAGCATAGTTAACTATATGACCTTTCACAACTGGAGAAGCACCTCTGTGGCTTTTGTATGTATGTTTAGTACAGCAAAGGTGAAGAGGGACCCAGGCAGAAAAATGAGATAATTCTATAATATTGAATTATTAAATTTTTTTGTTTCATTTTGTCTCTCATATAGACATTACATCAGTGGTTGAAGTGGACATTTAGAAGTGGCAGTATGAAAATATAGAAATAATAGAAGTGAATGGAGATTTATTGCTTGTCAATTAAATCAGTGATTTAAGATCATGGACCTTCATTTATGTGCAAGAAAAAATAAAATTGTGTAACACCTCTTGCGCCTCCTACTAAGCTGCAACCGTACACAATAAGGGGTATTTCCACTCTACCCCTAAATTCCACAAATTTCAAATAAAATAAAATTTAAAGATTCAAAGTCCCTGTATATATAGTATAGAAGAATGTTAACAAATTGCGCTCAATTCCTGAGCGCAATTTATTAACAATCTTCTATACTATTTATGTGCAAGACCCCAGGGTTGCAGAGCCCTAGGTGGCAACCTATATGGTCTATGGCTAGGAATGCTTCTGCCTTAGAGTGGGATACAGTCATGTACTCCACACATACATGCTAGATGGACGGGAGCTTGATATTGCTGAATCAATGGATAGGAGATCTAAAGTGACGCCTGGTTGACAAATCTGCACTCAATGTAGTTGCCTACTCAACACTTCTGTCCAGTACGGGACAGGTTAGTACTATGCTTAATGTTTGGTTTAGGGTTGGGTTTAGGCTGTGGATAGGCTTATAAATAAACAATAATAATAATAATACGACATCCCTTAGTCTAATAAGGTCGTAGTCACAACCCCGTAATTTTTCACATCCGTGCCTAATTTTATGATTCTATCTACAATGTATGCGTAGTAACTATTTTATGCTATCTACGTAGTGTTTCCTCATGTAGATTACGTACATGTGGTCTTTAAAGATTGCGTAAAATAGTTACTACGCACGCATAGTAGATAGAATAGTAAAATTAGGCACGGATGTGAAAAAATTCGGGGTTGTGAATCCAGCCCATAGTCAGCTTTGACACATTTTCAAGAGTAAATGAGAGTTATTTACGTAGTTTACATGGAAAAATGCCCCATGTTTATATGTTTTCTTGTTTTTGTTTTGCAATTTGCGGTATTGTTGCAGCAATTTTCATATTTAAAATTAGTGTTGAGTAAGATTTTACTGAAAAACTTACATTAGATGCTGGCCCTGATATATCCCACAATGCTTTTAAAATCTGTTTTTAATAACTAAATATGCTGTAATGAATTTCGAATGAATTGGGGTAGATCCAGAACTACGTGTGTGCGTACGTATTTTCGCGGTGCGTATTTTCGTACACGTAAGGTCGCTACACTCCCCACGGCACACCCCTTGCACGGACGTATTTTCTCAAAATACGCGACCCAAACCCTACCTTAACTTTTTCTAACGTAACAGCATACGTCCGCGAACGGACGTACTGACTACGCGAACGTACGCAGCTTAGCACGCCCATACTGTACACTTTAAATACCACCCCCCGCCTAGTTCACGTAAAACGCACGTACACTAACGTCCTAGTTCACGTAAAACGCACGTATTGTTCACTAACGTAAATTTGGCACGCCCACACGTAAGTATTTACGTGTGAAATACGTGATTCACCCATACGTTCTAAAATACGCTACGTGAATGTGCGTATTTTCTGTGGTGCACATGCGCAGTGCGTATAAATCTACGAATTTACGTCTCCGCCACACGTAAATTCGCGGAAATGCGTAGTTCTGGATCTGCCCCATTGTCTTTTTTATATAATTGTTTATTTAGTCAGTTCCAGAAGGGAATTCAAGGGACAACCCCATTAGTGGTCCTTTAGGTGCCCACCAAAATAGCAAAAGAAGAAACAAAACAAATACATGAAATTCTACCAATATTTTCTTTGTAATAAATTAAAGTGATGGAATACTAAACACTACAATATATTACACATGAAATATTTACAATAGCTCACTACTAAAAAAAAAATTGGTGAAAAACTATGTTTCCTTTAATTTGGAAAATCATTCTGACGTGTCTGTGTTTTCATACCATTTTCTTTATTCAAGGGTAAATGACTGCAAATATTCTCCAATTACACCTTAGCATATACAATGTGTCATAACTGTTTGAGATTGTAAATATGAAACTCTAATACCTGTTAACACAATGACATAACTAAAGAGTTTACAATGTCATTTACATTAATCTTGGTTTCCTTAGTATATGATAACAATTAGTTATTTAGAATAATTATATAAATCCCTCTTTATGACACGTTTAACAGTTGTACAAATTCTATGTTTAAAATGACTTAGTTTTTCTCTGAAAATGTTTTATTAGTTAAGATATAAGTAAAGTTTCTATAACTTAAATCATCATTAAACACATTTAGCCATACAATTAAGTTTTTTTCTCCCCCATTTTGTTTAATCTCACTTATATATTTTGTTCTTTATTTGTGTTTTTTTTATGTCTTCTTCATTGACTTTGCTTTTCTGGGGCAGCACAGGGAGACTTTATGTTATTATTATCTATTCAGGGCTGCTAAGTACCATAATTGTAAGTAACCAAAACTAGATATCAACATAGTTAATTTACTGATAAAATATTCAATTGCGAATGGTGGACGAAAAGCTGCAGTGCAATTATACGTGGAGACGTGGAATGTGACAGATAAGAGACACTTTGCACATATAGTCTGCCTATTAAACAAAAAAACATACAGACCATTGACCCTATTTGACTCTTCATTTAATTTAATATTTAGAATATCCTTACATTTATCTCAAGCATGTCTAAAGTTTTTATTGGGTTAGTTTCTGCCACCTCAGATGGAAGGCTATTCCACTACCACTATCAACTACCCTTTCAGTAAAGTTCTCACGCATTTGCTCTACACCTGCCACACTCCAGTGTAAATGCATGTTCTTGTGTTCGAATGAATCTCTTCCTTTGAAAAATGCAACCCTCCTTTACCTGGTTACATCTCTTCATATATTGCTATCACATCCCACCTCTCCCTTCTGCTCTAAGCTATACGTGATTCATTTATGTTTTGTTACATGGGCCATGTGCCTTTTTAGTTGTTCTTTTTTGCACAATGTCTAATGTATATATGTCCTTCTAGAGAAATGGGGGCTGATCCAGAGCTACGCTGGCCCGCTGGCTGTAAGCTCTGGAGCACTCCACCGACACTCCCCCTGTGGCCGGCATAATTACAAACTGTTACATCGGGTGAAGGCTACCTTAACTTCAGCCGGTGTAACAGTAGGTAATTACTCTGGCCACAGGGTCGTAACTGCCCTAACCCATCCTCCCTCCCTCATTTACTTACCTTCCCCCGCCTTACTTCCGTAACGGTTGCATAGTTACGGTGAGGAACGCCCCCCTCGCCGTAACTACGCAATAGTTAGGGACACCCGATCCTAAGGCTCGGGTTTTCCTAACTACGCCGGCCAACATCTGCCCGGCGCATGCGCAGAACGGCAGAAATGACGGCGTCCGTAGCTCTGGATTAGCCCCATGGCCTCCAGGACTAAATACAGTAGTCCAGATGAAGCCATAGCAATCAGTTATAAAGGGGCATTACTATTAAGCAGCAAATGGCAGAGTGCCCACTCACACATCATCCAGCCAGGCACACCTTAAGATTAATGACACGGAGACATTTGTTGCAATTAAAAAGGTCACATGGTTTATTAAATTGAGGACAAATTAGAATTGATGACTATATTAATTTGTCATCCTGGAGTGGCCCAAATAGAAGATAAGGGGGTTCAGCACATTCACCAACCCCCCTAGCTCGACTCTTTTAACCTTGGCTCCCCCCAAAACCAGTCTTCCAGTAAGAACACTAAGAACAGTCAATCCCGTTCATAACTGCGCACCCAGCACCTGGAAGGTGGCAGATCCTAAGGACCCAACTGCTAGGATATGATGTCCTCGCTTCAGTCCCGGGTTGTGTTTGTTGCCAGACCAGTTCCCCCTTTTCCCCAAATTCCCCCATGCGCCAACACCCCATTCTGCCGACCCCCCACTGCTACCACCCAACCCAACCATGCACCATCTGGAAAAACAAAAAATTCAAAGCAAAGAGTAAACATAAAAATCCCAAAACGCTAAAGGAGGGGGGGTTCTGTAATAAAGAGACTGCTCATATTGGCTACTAGCCTTTAAATAACCTCTTTTAAGCCCCCCCCCTCTAACCCACCATCCCTTTACCTAATGTCTGGTCGAGCACCTGCCTGCCATTTATGTCTCTGCAGCCCGATGAGGACCTTGGTTCTTTTTCTCTCTTTCTGCTACCAATTCCTCTCCCTATGGAAGCCGCATCTGTCTTGCCTTTTTCACCACTTTGTTACATTGCTTGGCTGAAATATTGACCTCTAGATCCCTTTGCTCCTCAGTCGTTTGTAGTGTGGTGCTGTTAATGCTATTTTGAGCTTTTGGGACCATATCTAGACCCCTGCATGCTTTCCGAATATGCCGGGGGTCTATTATTCCACAAGGAAGAGGGGGGTGAACTTCATATGATCGCAGATCCATTTGGACTATCATTATCCAACCCAGTTTGTGTAATTAGCATGGCAACCCTGCCCCATCGGACGAATCTCTATGAAGATGAATGTAATGATGTTATAAGGAAGGGAAGCATGCAAACAATTTGTGTAAACCCCCTTGCAGAATTATCTATGAATCAGGTCCTTGAGTTTCAAGCGCATTATTTTGCATTTTTTGGCATTAAACTATAGTTACCAAAGTCTTGATCATTCTTCCAATCCAACTCAAGCAATTACCATTTTGTTTACCCCACCTAGTGTGTCTACCTTGTTATGTAGCTTTTTGTTATTTGCAAAAAGGCATTCTTTCCCCTCATTATCATGTGTAATGTCACCAATAAAGATATTAAATAGCACTGGTCCAAGTACAGATCTCAGGGGAACTCTACTGGTAACCTTACTATCCAACTATCAGAAAAGATTTCATTTACAAATCTCTGTTGTATATCCTACATACAAGATCCACACAACCATCATTAAATCCAATCCCAAATTTTCCAGCACATTTAACAGTTTGCTATTTGTTTGACATGATTTCCCCCAGTCAATCTATGTTACCTGGGACCCTGTAAGCTTCTGGATTTAAGTAATTTTACAGTTTGCTCCTTTAGTATCAATTTTCCTACTATTGATGTAAGAATCACTGGTTGGTATTTGCCAGCATCTTCCCTACTTCTCTACACAGGGTCTACATTTGCTATTTTTCAGTCTACATGAATAATTCCTTCTATTAGTTATTGGTTTAATAATTCTATTTATTGTTTTACCAGCACCCCTTTAAGCTCTTTAGTATCCTCTAATGTATCCCATCTGGCCTCATTGATTTGTTCACTTTCAATGTTGAGATGTCTTTTAAAAACTCCTCCTTGGTAAAAAAGACTTGTAATTATCTCTTTTGAATCAATAGTTTTTCAGTTTAAATGTGGCCGCTCCTCTCTCTGTCATTTGTCAATATTGAACAAAAAAAATGTTGCAAAATGATCTACCATAGTCCTGTTACGCTCAACAAAACTTCAACTCTGTTTTTAGTCTAATTTTAACTTTGTTTTTCACCTTTCATTTATATACCTAAGAAGCTTTTGCCCCATTTTCATAGTGAGTGGGCCATTTGTTCTTGGATTTATCTTAACCTTTCTGATACAAAGAACAAGGAGGATGTAGCCTCAAATATCCAACGTCCCATAGCAGCTTCTTAACACTCCTGCTGGCTACACATTGTTCTACATTTTGATTCTCGACTTGAGCTGAATCCCTCCCCATAGAATGTTTTAACACAGACTATGACAGAAAAGTAAGCAAAAAAATGAATTATTGGGGCTGATTCAGAGATGCACTTACACCTTTTTTTAGGTGCTAAACCATTTTTCTAAGTAAAGGGTGTTAATTAATTTTAAATCTTTTGCATGCAGGGAAAATACATTACTTTTACACATAGAACTTAAATATTGCATAACTTTGTTTATTCTATAAAATAGAGTTGAGCTAAGAAACTTTAACTCCTAATTTTAATTCTGGTTTTACAATTTAAAGCGGCCTTCCCTTGTAATTCAACATGGTATTGCTCAGGTCTACAATTGCACCTAAAAAAAGGTGGAAGTGCAACTCTGAATCCAGGCCATTATCTGCATCTTAAAAGGGGACTGGAAGTTGTATATAATATAGAACAAAAAGGGCATATTCTTGTGGAAACTGAAAAAAACACAATTCTAACCAAGAGTTCTGTATCTTTAAGGACATATTTTAACTTTTTTTTTTTTAACGTATGTGTTGAATCTCCTATTGTTGTCCCTTGTAGTTACTCAGTAATCATTATTTGTCTTTGCTGCGCACACACGCACACACACGCGATCAGGGATTTAGGTTGCCATTTCCTAGGCAACCACAGGAACAACCTCTGGTTTAGCAGCAAAAAAATCATCAGACATCACTCCAGATATGATGAAAATAAGGGTGTGTGGTTTATTGACACACAAATTCAGCAGAACACAAAGCAAAACTCAACAATAAATCCTGGGCCTGTCTGGCCACTAACTAATACAATAGACAATTCCTGTCTATGGTGAGTGGACCTTGTGTCCAGCTCACAAACACAGTTCACCTGTAAGCTACTCACAGCCTCCCTGGCTGTATCTGGTCTGTGTGGTCTCTCCAGAGCCCTCTTGCCTCACTAAATTCCACAGGCAGACACCTGCTGAATACCTTACAACCCCTTTAAGCAGCACACACAGGTGTTCTTCTAATCAACCTGTTCCCAGACTGACCAGCCCAAATACCTGGAACAGGTCTGCATGACAGAACTCTGGGACTTTTATCCAGCTCCTGCCCTCTAAATCCAGTAGTTCTGTCACAATATATAAATGGAGGAATGTCTTATCACAGACAATCTGAGTACACATTTTGTAACGCGGATAGGGACTCGACAGGAGGTGCCTTGATGCTGGGCAGGTGAGATTAACCCTATATAGCTATATTGTGAACTAAACCCGTAGCATAATGTCTGGTATGGAACTCTGGACGTGTTTATGTCCCTCACATTTAACAGTGTCTAATCTCTTCCTTACATATGATGTCATTAACATTTTTAGGCACCCGTTGATAAAGCCAGATTTTCCACTTGGCTGACGTATATCACAATATTGGAACAATTTATTCTGTACAGTTTCAATATGTTATATCTTCACAAACAAATTGCTTATATAGGGCGGATGTCAAGGTGGAAATTTTCAGTTAGTTGCCAGTTTTCCCCCAAAAAAATGTTGTATAAGAACATATGGTCACCATATGTCAAGAAAGGTGCTCTCCTCAATGCAACATGAAAACCAAGGTGGGGAACCCAAAAAATATACAAGGCAAGGATGTCTGGACACCAGGTAACCCTATGTGAGACCTTTGCAAGTATTTGTGCTATATATTTAATCTTTGCTTTAAGTTGAATATACAGGCCCGTATTCAGAGTACCGGACATATAACATATACGTCCGGTGTTTAGCGATTTTTACCACTGCGCATGCGTAGTCATTTTTTAACGTAATCTACGCATCTTTTTCTCATGTAGATTGCGTAAATGCGGTCTGAAAGACGCTAAACAGCGGACGTATATGTTATAAGTCTGGTACTCTGAATACGGGTCACAATTATTAGGGATGCAGGCGCCACTAAGAAAACGCTGTTTCCGAAATCAACACAGAAGAAAGCTGATTTTCCACTGTCTCTATTTAGAAAATAATTCGAATATTTTATTAATGAATGCTGCATACTTACCAAAAAACCGCTGCCGCAGACCCACTGGAAAGGTGAGTATTACATTGGAGTCTCTGATTTTAGGGTTAGCAAACTGTCTATGAGGAGTCTTTGGGTTAAGCTGCGGGGAAGGGAGTCTTAGGGTCAGGCTGCAGGGAGGGGAGTCTTAGGGTCAGGCTGCGGAGAAGGGAGCCTTAGGGTTAGGCTGCGGAGAAGGGAGGGTTAGGGTTAGGCTGCGGAGAAGGGAGTCTTAGGGTTAGGGTGTGGAGAAGGGAGTCTTAGGGTTAGGCTGCGAAGAAGGGAGTGTTAGTGTTAGGCTGCGGAGAAGGGAGTCTTAGGGTTAGGGTAATGGAAAGGGGGGTTAGGGTAAGAATTAGCATTGGGTTTGGGGAAATAGAAAGCTCCGTCTTTGTAAACGTAGTGTCGAAATGCAGTGTTTTTTGCGCGGAGTTCCGTGCGTATTTTTAGGATCGGAGTAGCTGCGCATGCGTAGTAACTTTATTTACGCTATTTACCTTGAATTTACGTACGGAAGTCCATTAGGCGCGTACGTGTGAATCGCACTTGGGGACATATGTGCGGAGGGGTGTGGTTGAATCCGTACATATTTGCCCCTGAGGTATGGATTAGAGGCCCGGATTCACACCCCCGGACGTATTGCACATACGTCCGTAATTTACCGATAATAGCTACTACGCCTGCG
>WWET01000459.1:94378-111445 GCA_011038615.1 Limnodynastes dumerilii | reverse complement strand
GGTAATGTGTAATTATAGTATATGAGGGTGGTGGGGTAATGTGTAATTATAGTATATGAGGGAGGGGGCGGTCATGTGTAATTATAGTATATGAGGGGGGGTCATGTGTAATTATAGTATGCGAGGGGGGGTAATATGTAATTATAGGGTACTTGTTCATCTTTGCAGCCCTCTGCTGGATGCAAAGATGAGAATGTACCCGTATCCCTGCTACGCCTCTGCCACACGAGCACCGATTCTTGTGTTCTGCGTCCTCCAGCAGGGGGCCGCAAATATGAACAAGTAGCAATTATAATATGCAAGGGGGGATAATGTGTAGTTATAGTGTGCGAGGGGGGGTAATGTAAGGTTATAGCATAGGAGGTGGGGGTAATGTGAGGTTGTAGCATGCAGGGTGGTGGTAATGTGTGGTTATAGCATGTGGGGGTTGAGTGTAATATTATGTGGGCACAGTGGGGGTGTAATGTGTGGGTAGAGTATATGTACTGTATCTGAAGGACTGTATATGTGTAGAAGCAAAGTAAAAAACAAACAAACAAAAAAAACAGTAAAATGTAATTTCCAAGGTTTTTCAGAGGGAAGGGGGGTCTGTGTCCTTTCTTGTCTTGTTGAAAAGATGGTAACCCTAGAATTCACCTCTCCCTAAAAGTGCTTTGCGTATGCGCCGGATGACATCACTGATGCGCTGTTCACAATGTGCCTGCTAGAAGACTCGTTGCAGAGCAGTTTGACGCTTCTTCCCTACTTCCACTTTTATGCAGAGGGACTACATTTGCTATTTTCCAGTCCTCTGGAATTACCCCAGTTATTAGTGACTGATTGAATAATTCAGTTAATGGTTTTGCCAGCACCCCTCTAAGCTCTTTTAGTATTCTCGGATGTATCCCATCTGGTCCCATTGATTTATCCACTTTCAATTTTGAAAGTTCCTTTAATACCTGTTCCTTAGTAAAAGTAGTAGCACATGATGGGGAATACTGAGGGGGGCTGGAGGCACATAATGGTAGATACTGGGGGGCTGGATACTTTTCAGGACACCCATACACAAACCCTGGCAATGCAGGGACTTCCCCCCAGCGACGTAGGGACCGCCCCTGGCAACGCAGGGACCGCCCCTATGCTTTTTCTCCCTGAAATTAACTTTCAAAATAGGCAACCATGTTATAGTCTTCTGAATATTGCTTCAATATTAAAGTATATCATTATTTAACATGACAAGAGAGCAGACACAGGCAACCTGTAGCACTACAAATCCCAACATGCTTTGCCTCATAACAACGAGCTGGATCCAGACTTAAGTAAGTGCTTGAAATTAGTTACTCCTGGACTAAACCATGTTGATTGCAGGGGAGTCATATTTCATCTGTTGCAAACAGTATTAGAGTTGAGAGGTGATGTTTCCTATCCCAAGTCTAAATAACAGTGTGATAGTAAAGCTGGTCAGTATTTGTGTGCAGCAAGCAATTCAGAGATATTTCCCTGCATGCATGCAAAGAATACAATTAACTTTGGAACCCCCCCTGCAATAAACATGGTTTAGCCCAGGAGACCCCTGCATCTATACCTATGCTGTGTGTCAGTTAGAGATTTCCAACACCTGGACTAAAGGAACAATCATGACTGACAGCCTTTGAAACATGTCCTCAGTGGAGTCTCAGCACACCAGGAATAAGGCTGTTAGGACTGTCTGATTAGTAGATGAGCTGTAAAGTGGTGCATCGCTTATTATATATTCTCTAATGTATTTACCCAAGGCTTTTGACTTTCATTTACAAAATAAACTAAGTTTTTTTCCTGGATATTACCACTATGCTGTCGTTTTTTTTTAATAATCCCTTCCTTTTAAGGAAAGGTTGCATGTTAACCAATGATGTAACTTCCGTTTTTATAAATTTCGGGCCTGATCCTAATCTACGCTGCCTGCCAGAGTTACGGAGGGCGGATGCATAAGACCGCCATTTCTGCTGATCTGCGCATGCGCCGGACAGATGTTGCCCGGTGTAATCCATGAATCTTTGTGCCCTGGATGTCCGTATCTACAGCGTGGTTACGGAGGAAGGGGCGGACAGCTCCGTAACTACGCTGTAGTTATGGAAGGTAGGCCAGGGGGTGGGAAATTAGGAAGGGAGGGCTGGGTTAGGGACTTACGAGCATGTGGCCGGCGTAATTACCCACTGTTACGCCTGCTGAAGTTAAGGTAGCCTTCCGCCGATGTAACAGTGAGTAATTATGCCGGCCACAGGGGGGAGTGTCGGGGAAGTGCACCAGAGCTATACTGGCCGTACTTACAGATAGCGACCCAGCTTAGCTCTGGATCAGGCCCTTCATTCCTCACATATTTCTGAGCTCTTTTTTTTTGCAACTGCAGCAATTGAATATTATTTCTATTTAACCAGAGTTAGGATTAATTTATTATTAATTTAGAAGCAATTCACAGTTTTGTGAATTTATTATGGCATCAAGGAGCATTTCCCAGATTTATTTAGAGCATTGGAATACAGTATTCATCTATTTATGACACTCCTATACGGTATAATATGAATTGTGGCATGTGGATTTAAGCAAGCCTTGACAGATTTGTTGGATCATTTGTCTTATACATTTAGGAAGAAATATTTATATATAGTTCCCTAACATATACTCTACTCCAAATAACATTGTTTCATCTATAGTTCTACAGCTGAAGGTGACTCTAACGATTGTATTTTTTTTTTTAAGTAACATAATCTACAATCTCACCGGGTTGATTTTACAATCATGGCTTAAAAAAAATGAAATGATGGATAAAATAAATCTCTGTTTTCTCCTGCTGCAATACTAATGACAGACTGCGGACCTGATGAAGCATAGAGAGATATAAATTGAACACAAAACTATTTAGAAGGTAAAATCCTAGCACATGCCATGGGAATGAATAAGTATGGATTTATTGGCGTCATTGGGATTGTTTGTTTCATAGTTTTGTGTAAAAGCATATATATAATGTTTTTATAAATAATTAGAAGACATCATGTGGCTGGTGGGGGTCTACACATATTCACCTCTTCACACAAGTGAATCTCCATCTCATATTGGGCTGCATCCAGACTTAAGTGAGTGCTTGAAATTAGTTACTCCTGGGCTAAACCATGTTGATTGCAGGGGGAGTCAAGTTAATTGTATTCTTTGCATGCAGGGATATATCTTTGAATAGCTTACTGCACACAGATACTGAGCAGCTTTACTATCTCACTGTTATTTAGACTTGGGATAGGAAACATCACCTCTCAACTCCCCCTGCAATCAACATGGTTTAGCCCTGGAGTAACTAATTTCAAGCACTTACTTAAGTCTGGATCCAGCCCATTATTCTTAACATCACAGCCACATAGTACTTACTATTTGACCCAATTATTAACCATTTATTTGGTTTACACTAAGGGGTTTATTTAACAAGTAGATATAGCTGTTTTGTTAGTATTTTGACTCTTTGCTATGTGGCATTTATAGTAGCCACAGCCTTGGCTATGTAACACCAATGCCACCACTTGCACAGACAGACACCACCTGACTCCTACCCAGGGTCGGCCCTAGGTTTTGCGGGGCCCCAGGCGAAAATTTTGAAGGGGGGCCCCATCAAACAACGTTACGGACAGTGCATGCAGCGGGGTACTGGCTTCTGTGACCCCATGGGGCCTTTAGTTCAAGTTAGGCTAGTCAGTGACAGGTGGGGGCCGAAGTAGGTGCGGGGCCCCCTAGGGACCCCTGACCCGCGGGGCCCTAGGCGGCTGCCTATGCCTTGGATCGCCTCTGCTCCTACCCTAAAACTTCTGCACCACCCTCAATTAATATAGGAAAGGGGCTTAAGTCTGGATAGTACACATGCACGTTCCCCCTTCCATTATCATAAACACTGTATGCATCCTGTACTTTCGGTACGGACTCTATTTAAATCATACAGTCAGGACTTGGTTAAGCTCTTTTGTGCGCTCTTCATTTATGCGGCAGGTGCGTAAAAGATAAGGTAGGGTTCAGTATAGGGAAGTGATGTACGTGTGTGTGATGGCGGCTACATGTACAGAGTTAAGGTTCGCACTGTTGGAATTTCGCTTATGCCGTGAAGTACTTACAGCGGCATCAGCAGCGGGCTTATGGACCCGGTCCTAAATGTATAAATATTTGTATAGTGAGAACAAAGCCATTAAGTTGAATAAGAAGGGAAATGTGATAGTTTATCTTCTCTTCGTAGTGTCAGTGATGTGTCAGGACATTGAACCTATACCATCAAGGGTAATGTTATATGGTATATTTATCACATAATAAAATAACTATTCTTAAAAGCTTTGTGACAAACAAATAAAGAGAAAGATGACTTTCATTGCATGTTTTAACTTCACAATTCACTTAGTTTATATGGGTTTGCAAATGAAATTACCTAATTAATACACTTTTCAGTGACGTCTTACATTTATTTAGCCCTTCCAAAGAAATAGTCTCATTTGTAAAGAAACCAGACTCAAAAATGTCACTTTGCTGGAGCAATTAAATTACATGAGCTTAAATGGTTTACTTGATTTAATTCTATCAAATGACATTAAAATACTTTAAAGAACGTTCTGCATATTTTGGTTACTAGATAAACACCCAGGGGTAATGAAAGGCAGGCATTTCTCCTCAGGCTATTCTTGTACCTTTATTTTGTTAACTTACATTAAATAGCTGTGGAGTGGGTGTGTAGGAGTAGATGAACCAATACCAAGCAACAATATTTTGACTGTAGTTTGTGATTGGTCACGATTGCAAGTCCTCCCTCAATTGAAAGCTAAAACAGTTGGATAAACAGTGGAAAAAGCACAATATACATGAAATGGGAAGTGCAATATAGACTTAAAAGGCAGAGGAAAAAAACCTCATAAAACTTGTGGGCTAATCCATAGTTTATATAACACATAATAGCAGGTGCAAATGTACATCTTAGTGAAACCCTGTCGAACTGAGTGAGGTAAAAAATTGAGTTATTTGTGCAAGAGCATGGAAAACCTTTGCATTTGTTTGCACCCTACAACATGGTTTGTCCAGGTTCACATTTTAGTTGTTGTTACTCACAAGCTGTGGATCAGTGCTATGGGGTGCAAAGAAATGTCATTGTAAACTCTGAGTGATCCTGTATTACTGTTTACTGTCACTGAGACTGTTGTTTCATTACTTCTGTTAAAGGTGTTAAACCTGCAGTTACTATTTAGTCAGTGGGAATCCCCGCTCCAATGGGCTGGCTTTAGAAATAAAGACAGTCAAAAGTTCCTTTTCGTCTGTCTCTATTTCCGATGCCATTTTGGATTTTTTTTTTAATAAATGGGTGAGTATACTGTTCGGCATACTCACCCATTCATTTTCGCAGGACCCACCACTGACAGCTCCGGGGAGATGAGTAACCTCTCTGGGAACTTTTTGTGTTATTGGGGTTAGGGTTAGGCTCTTAGGAAGGGAGGGTTAGGATTAGGGCCCTAAAAAAGGGAGGGTTAGGGTCAGGCTGTGGGGAGGGAGGTCTTAGTGTTAGGCTATAGCTGCGGGGAAGAGAGGGTTAGGGTCAGACTGCAGGGAATAGGGGGTTAGGGTCGGGCGGCGGGGAAGGGAGGGTAAGGGTCAGGCTGCAGAGAAGGGGGGGTTAGGGTTAGGATAATGGAAGGGGAGGGTTAGGGTCAGAATTAGGGAAACGGTTGGGGTTAGTTTTTACACTTACCTATTGGAGCACTGTGTTCACGATCGATTGCTATGCCTCATCAGTTTCGAACTGCCTGGGAGAGAAAGGCCCGATCGAAATAGGGCCTTTCTTAGCTGGGACACACTCCCCCTATTTAGTAAACAAAAAAAAGTACATTTTCTGTGTGGACTCACCTCCATACCCTCACCCACTGCCGCTACCACATATACTCTGCCCAATAGGACCATATATGCAGATACAAAAGCTAATCTGGACACACACCATGGGCAGAAGCCAGACTTCATATTTCTATGTGCACAGATCCCCAAGCAGAATACAGTATTTGTTGGACTGCGCTATCCAGTCATCCAGATGCTCACATTGCAACCATTTAAAGCCAGGCACATGGAAGGTAACGCCCACACTGTATATTGACTAAGAGGGAGCACTCATTTATGAACTCTTTCCAGCAGTGGTGTAATAACCCTACTACGATTAGGCAGTCACCCCCTCTGTACTCATGGAACTCAAAGTAAGGCCAGTCGGCAACCACAATGCATAAATGCTGGATGGAAGCGCCACCCCCATCCCGCCCCATCCAGACCTTTTGTCCTTGCTAAGGGGCTCAAGGCAGTCAGTTTCCACCCTTGTCTACCAGCACCTCTGATAGAATTTAGTGTACATTGTTCAAAGTGCATTCCAAATGGCTAGCACAGATTTGCTCACATAAGCCATATGAAAATCCGATTGCAATCTGAAAGAAATTTGGAGGAAAATTTGGAAATCTAGATCCAGGAGCTTAGTTCACTGAATAGTGTTATGCACAAGAGCCCATCAGGTAAATGCCAGAGCTATCAAACACCAAGGGCTAAATTTACTTAACTGCTGAAAAAGAAAAGTGGAGATGTTGCCCATAGCAACCAATCAGATTCTAGCTGACATTGGTTGGTTGCTATGGGCAACATCTCCACTTTTCCTGTTCCGCAGTTTAGTAAATCTAGCCCAAAGTGTGAATTCTACCAAATCAAAACATAGCTTACTATGCTTTATTATGCATTGTAACTACATCATGTGGATTGGGTGACATGTGTATATAACCTTAATATATTAATATTGCAGTGCACACTTTCTTGATAAACAGATCAGCTCAGCTGTTTAAGTATTACTCTATGACAATATTGCTTTCTCTTCCCCTGAACACACCAACAAGCTTGCAATGTCTTGACCTATTATGGTGTGCAATGCATGGCTTTAACCTGTAGATGGCACTGTTGCTATAACTGTGCATAAACAGTTTAGGCTTATAAATATTATAATAAACCAATTAAGATATTTAAATGTAATCATGTTCCCATTAAAGCATGCCCCACCATATACATTTTCATATGCAGATTGGTTACTTAACCTGTATATAAATTATTTATTATTTATGTTTACTTTCTTCTGAGAGTTCTTAGTCATAGACCAAACCTCTTCCCCAGTTATTGCAATACTGCCATTTGTAAACCACCTTTCAGGGGTAACTACCTGGAAAATAGTGTATAAGATAGGAAACAAACACAGATCCATACATTAAAATTCCAATAATATATGGAAAAATACATTTCTAATTAAAATTAAACTTAAATATAGTACAAATCTATATATTGTTATAGAGATAAGAAAGTCTTTTGGATACTGCACATTTGTGCTATGTAAGAAAGGCCACACACTCAGGACCAGAGCCAGACCTCCGTGCGTTTACCGCATGCACATAGGTCTGAAGACGGGAGTGAGCTCTTCTGTCACTCCCCTCTCTGATGGACTTAACACAACTTACCATAAGGCAGCCTTAAGTCACCTGTGCGGATCAGTGGTCCATACGACCGCTGATCCGCACGGAACCACTAAAACCTCCCCCCTCTGTACAATTTCAGTGCTCCCCCACCCCCCTTGCAGAGTGTAGCCAGACAGAGGGACGCAGCACCCTGTTGGATGGATCTCTAGAAATAGAACTAAGTTGCGTACATCTGTAGATCCATTGATTAATTTGTCAGACGCATGCGCACCTCTGTCTATACACCCCACTGTTAGCTTGCGTAATTCGGATATTGAACGGAGGTCATGATCTAGTCCTGGTACATTGGTATTACAAAACTATACAGAGAAAAACGTATATATAAATTATATTTGTCTAACACTGTATATCACACGTAGCATTTTCGCTAATTTACCGTAATTCTTTCTACAGGTTGCCTTTTATTGTATCTGAAAAATGTATTTTTACCTTATTGCAATCAGTCTGTTATATAAAATGAACATCCCCCAAATGACAGGGTCTTGCAGAATCTGTTGGTGCTTTGTGAATCACAATAAGAAAGTTTAATTGTCTACTTAATCCTATCCTTGCAAAGCACTGTTTGAGGTCATGGGTCAGTAACCACTTCTGCAAACAGCAGACATTTGAATCCAAACAGCGTTCCTACCTAGCAGGCAGCTGCTGGATGACAATTCTCAGAGTACAGCCACTCGTAGCTTACTCTGCCAATCTCCTCTCGCCATAAAAGCAGCTTTTCAATAGCACTCAACGGATTCAGAAAGTCCTCAATGACTGTGCAAGAATCAACTGTATTTGTGAACATCTGACATCGATTTTCATTTGTCTGTACATTTCTTTGACTTAGTTTGAGAAAGACAAGATATTTTACATTCGTAACCTTAAGTATGAGGTATTCGGGCTGCCGGCCAATACAATAACAATGAACTGAACTGATCTGGTGTTGACAGAAATAAATCAGCGATTAATTTTGTTTTTGCATTTGCTGCAGATTTTTCTAGGCACTGACAGTTGTACTTAACCAACCCCACACCTTAGATAATAGCTTCAGTTAACACTATCATGTTCCGCTCTAATGTGTTGTTTGAGGAGAAAAATAATGACCCAACTGTATTTATAGGCATGTAAGATTTAAAATAAGATTCTCGGATCTGATTGGATACCAGAGCAACAACCATGGAGTGTGATTCGCTGGTATGATGGTTAAACCTATTAACCTTTCATATGCAGTATAGATGGTTTGGGAATGCTGTATTTGTTTAAAAAACAAACAAATAAATAAAATAAAAATTTCAAGCAAATTTTAGTCTCAACTATACTACAGTACATTCAGGGCCACCATCAGGGGGGACAGCTGGTATTAGTTTCCCGCGCCTGATCAGGGAGGGGACCCAGGAGTCTGGGACTCCCTTCTCTGTCCATCTGGGACACAGTCTGCCCTTAGTAGACATGTCTCCCATGATGACACGCTCTTAGAAGATCAACAGGTAAGTTTTTGTAACCATAACCCTAATCATTCCCTTCCCACAACCTAACCCTATCCCTTCCCTAACCTTAATCTTCTCATCTCCACAGCCTAACTCTAACCCTCCCCTAATCATCGTCGTCTCGCACCCTAACCCTAACAACCCCAAAATTAACCATCCTCATCCCAAAGTCTAACCTTAACCATCCCCTCTCCACAGACTAACCCTAACCCTCCCCTCTCTATAGTCCAAACCTAACCCCTACTGTCCCGTACCCTAACCATTACCAGAAAGGGAACCTTGTCGAAGTAAAACCTTTAAACATGGTGCATATTCCAGAATTTATAATTTCACTATTAAAAAGCTGTTGACAAAGGTACGTACTTGGCTGTATCATTGTCAAAAACGCGCCCTTTGCACCAGTTACTGTTTATGTATGGGACGATAAATTGAATAGAAAATTTATATGGCCAGCATGGTCGCTATGGGCAGCATGGTAGCTCAGTGTGTAGCACTTATGCCTCACAGCGCTGAGGTCATGAGTTCGATTCCCAAACTACGCCTTATCTGTATGTTCTCCCCGTGTCTGGGTGGGTTTCCTCCGGGTGCTCCAGTTTTCTCCCACATGCCACAAACATACTAGTAGGCTATATGGCTGCTGACTAAATTAACTCTAGTGGGGTAGATCTAGATCTACGTCCTAGTTACGTTTGTTAGCGTAGTGTAAGTATTATGCACTGCCCCGGGCACTCCCATCGAACGGACGTACTTTTGCTGATTTACAGCTACCAAACCCTACCTTAAGTTTCCCAAGCGTAACCGCGCACGTACGTAGCGTCCTGATGAACGTAACTGCCCAACCAAGCCCACTGTGCGATTTAAATGCCTCCCTTGGCCTCCAAAGCGTAGTTGGAACGTAACTACGGCTAGCGTATTTTAGGAACGCCCCTTTCGTACATAGTTATGAGAGTTTTACGGCCAACCTGAATTACGTGTTGTAACATCTGCCGGGCAAATGTGCAGTAAATAATAATGGGCGAATTTAGGTCAGCGGCTAGCGTAAAATCGCTAGCGTGCGTAGGTCTGGATCTGGCCCATGTATAAGGGACCTTAGTATGTAGTCTATTTGTGGTGTTATATAAATAAGTGATAATAATAACCTGCGGATGGAAAATCAAATCAATGGGACAATTGTAAATAAGGAACAAATCCAAAATTGCAACGGTTTGCAATCCTTTATGTCATTTTAACAATCACTGAAGAATTGTGTGCTACTCGTCTTATGTTGTACATTTTACTTCTCAATACCTATAACTGGATTCAGTACAGTACAATTCAATGCATGCTGTTTAGACCAAAATGCATGTTGCTAAGACTCAGCACTTTGCTTATTATACTGTGTATACCACCTACAGGTAAATAAAATTCTTTCAGTGTGTGTTCATAGCATCGTTTTTGCATGGATTCAGGTATGATGAAATGAGAGGCTGCAGGTGTGCTGAGATATACACTAGAACAGACCTTAGTTCTTATTAGGGTAGCTATAGGCAAACTGAACCCTCCAGTAAAAATAATACACATACATACAACTGTGCTGTCATTATAAAAAAAAAAAATCAATACAATAAAAAAAAAATGTTATTCAAAAATATTTTCCCAAAGCAAAGAAATGTGTTGAGAAACAACATTGAACAAACTAGAGAACAAAAAATGATAAAAGAAACTAAAGTGTGAAATTTGTATAAACATCTAAGATTAAAGGTGACAGACTCGAGTCCCATAGCAAGGAGGCAGGGACTGAGTCTGGATGGGCGGGACTAGGCAGAGTCAGGCGGGAATGGGGGGTGGGGCAAAGCTGGGCGGGACCACTGCGGACAGAAGCTGTCAGAGGCTGACAGCTTAAAAGAGTGCCTGGCACTCCATGTATGAATGCTGAGTTCTACAGCGTTATACATACATACACTCATACATGAAGCTATACATACATACACTCATACATCATACCTCCCAACATTTGAGAATTCAAAAGAGGGACAACATTTTGCGGCCTGGTAAAAGGGGGGGTGTCTTGTACCACCCAGTGGGCGTGTCTGTGAAAGTGGGTGTGTCTTACATCGCCTAGACCAGAGGGTCTAGTGCCTGCCCCTTTTATTTAACAACCGTCTATATGTCTGCCCCTTATTATTAGGTCTGTCATCCATATGTCTGCCCCTTATTATTCGTCCAGGATTCATATGTCCAGCCTCCATATCTGCCCCTTTATTTATCCTACCTCCATGTCTGCCCATTATTAATTATTATTATTATTATTATTATTATTATTATTATTATTATTATGTCCAGAGTCCATATGTCCCCATTTATTTGTCTAGGCTCCATGTCTGCCTCTTTATTATTTGTCCAGCCTCCATGTCTGCCCCTTATTATTATGTTTAGCCTCTGGATATAAAGAAGTGTCCTAAAAGTAAACACAGTATAAAGAGAATTATGTAGCATCTCCTATAGAACAGCTACCTACACCAAAAAAAAGTACCACTACACTCCCTAAAATAAATGAGCAAGATAAATAAAAGGAATTGGGGCGGCAATGTGGCCGGAGTTTACCGATATGAACTACTACGCATGCGAAGTAATTTTGTAACGCTATCTACGTTACCTTTTGCAATGTAGATTGCGTATACGAATCCTTTAAAACCGCGTATATGCAATCTATGTTGCAAAAAGTAACATAGATAGTGTATCAAAATTACTGCGCATGCGCAGTAGTTCATATCGGTAAACTCTGAGATCTGAATACGGCCCTAGGTGTGGATGTGCTAAATATGCTCAAATCCAAAATATACCAAATGGAGAAAGTCCTATCTCAAATATAAAGAAAGGATCTATTCCAATTTGGGGACATTGGGCTGGAAGAGTAAAGTAATTAATAAATACCAACTACCTATTGTGATAAAATAGGTAAACGTGAAAGCAATAACAAAAAGAAATAAGTGAAAAAATACACCATATGCAAATTAATAACTGGATTTGATAAATAGGTAAACAAATAAAATGACCACTTATCTTACCATTAGTAGTAATCAAATAATCAATAAAAAAAATACCAAGTACTCATTCATAAAAACAAAGTGCCCATCAAATTTCCTAAAATAGCCTAAAATAAGTGATAAAAATAAATTATGGAAAATAAAAAGCAAGTGAGCCTAAAAGTGCATTCAAGTGAGCTGGTCAATTTAACTCTTAATTAAAAAATTATATAAATCTCTCAAATAAGTGTCCATTAAAATTAACCTGATAACATTTTTTCCTTAAAATGACTGATTGAATTATATGAGAGAAACCAATACTTCCAAGGTGCTAGTGTCCAAGTAATTAAAAGTGTCTACAGATCCCAAAACCATCAAACTATGAGTTAATAAGTGAGATTAACATTCAAAGAAGATAAACTGTGAATTTATATTGGATTGAATTTATATTGGATTGCTCTATAAACAGTGTTAGGGGTCCTTATTGGAATCAATAGTGCTGGGGACGAAGAGGAACTCAACCAACACCCTTTGTGTAACCACCGACGCGTTTTAACTTATGTCTTTATCGAGGTAGTGTGGGTGGAGGTAAGTATCAAGATATATATGAGGCAATTTCCGTTATCACAGATGTGGAAAATTAAAAACACTATATAATATAAACATATTCAAAATAAGTAAAAAAAAACCCCATAAAACTGTTCTTATTGTGCAAATGATCCGAACCTCATTATACAAAAAAGATGATATATGTGCAGATATATACTGTTAAGTGAAATTTGCATACAACTTAAATCACACCGCGGCATGATTAACATAAGGGCAATTCAATTAGGCATAGATAAAACCGCGGGCACATTATTCTTGTAATCAAAGGATGTTTATTTAAAAAATATACAAATATTAATTAATTTACTTTGAACACAATGTGGTAACATATTAAACTTATGATGGATCTTAAAGCTAGTTGAATTGTCAAGGTGGAAATCATGCAACTCACATAACACTACATTACATAACATAACATGGAACTAGGAATTAATATTATTAGAGACATATAGAAGAGCAAGGATCGAGTAACCATTATAAGGAACTAGAACTTAATAGTCATATAACCAGCAAAAGTTTGACTGCAAAGAATCATATCTTGAAGTGTAAGATATTTGGGTTTATCAAAGACCCATAGATAGTGCAAAACTAATCTTATGGGTCTAAAGATCTTTGCTATCTATGTTCTAAAAATAAATTAGATCTAATTAGTCACAGATGTTTAATGGTCATAGTCACATCTTGCAATGTAGAATGCCAAGGTTTAAACAAGAGTCATAGATAGAGCAAAACTAATCTTTGGACCTGAAAGCCTTAATGATCATATTAGGCAACAAATCTATCTATTAGGAAGCAGAACAAAGGTGATATTTTGAATCAATTTCTTTATTTATATATTTTTGGGTTGTTTAAATATTTAGTTTATTTATTGATTTTTTTTTAAATTATCGTTTGTATTTTCATATATTTTTTTCTCACTGAATTTGATTGATTGATATTTCTATTTGTACTTTTGTTTTTATTTTTCTGTGGTTAAACCTGAGTGCCCACTATAAACCTTCATTTCTATTGATCCATATTTGTACGGTGTGGTTTGTACTGTTATATTAAAGGTAGCTGGAAGGAGTGTGCGTACTCTCAATGTGTTAATTGATTTTTCACTATAGATGAAGATATCGCTGACCAGGGTTTGTAGGACATATAAGTATAATTAGATAGCAATGGACTGGATACAGATCTCTGCTTCCAATGTACTCGGAGTTGTTGTATCCTAACTCACGAGTAGTGGTGCACACAGGGTGGGGGATTTGGGCAACACCACATGGAATAGTGAAAAAGTGAAAATTCAAAAAAGGGGCGTTGCTTCGAGGGTGCCATGAAAATGGGCGTGGCTTTGTGGCCATGTGGGGCAGACTGACATAAAGGAAGATGGTAATGGCTTGTGCTGCAATAGCAAAGCAGGTGGTGGATGGTGAAACAAATTCAACAGTGCTAATGTACTGACACAAGCTCTGGTCCATTGTGTAATGTGCTCTGCTATTGCTATTGCCCTTCAAAATAAAACTACAATATTAATGTGTGAAAGAAAGTAACTTATACATGACCTTTAAAAACAGGTCTTGTAATAACCAATGCAATTCCTTAAAATAGAATTTTTATTATTATTATTGTGATGATGATGATGATTATTATTATTATTATTATTTTCAATAAATATTTCTGCCTTGGCAGTCAGCTATTATGACTATATTATCAGTATTGTCATTTTACATCATAGTGCATTATATTAAGTATCTCTTTACAATTTTAAACAGTTCTTCACATCAACCTCTGCCGCAAAACAGTCTAACCCATAGTTGCCGACTCTCCCGGAATGTCCTGTATCCTGGGAGAGCAAATCTCCCACAAGGGACTTGAGGCTCGTGGTTTTCATGAAACCACGGCCTCAAGTCCTGCTCCCCTGCCTAGCAACACTAGTTTACTAGTGTTGCTAGGGACAGGAAGGGACTTGATGATGCAAACTGCGTCATCAAGCCCTACCCCCATCCTTATGAAACCCTGAAATCAGTTACTGATAATCAAGGGGCGGGACTTAATGACTTGATTTGCATAACCGCCGCCTGCATACATCTATGGCTCTAATCTACAATACACCTAACCTATACATACATACATACACACACACACTCACACTCAAACATACACACACATATAAACATACATACACACACAGACAATAGATATATAAATATATACACACACACACACACACACATATACATACACACCTATACATACATACATACACACACACACTCACACTCAAACATACACACACATATAAACATACATACACACACAGACAAATAGATAGATATATACATACATATATACACATACATACATACATTCACGCTCAAACATACACATACATACATACATACATACATACATACATACATACACATGCATGCATGCATACACACACATACATACATACACACACTCAAACATACACACACACATACATACATACACACACATACATACATATATACACACACACACATGCATGCATACATACACACACATACATACATACATACATACATACATACATACAAACATACATATATATACATACACACACATACATACATACATACATACATACATACATATACATACACACACACACATACATTCATACATACATATATACATACAAACACTCTCGCACATACACAGTGTGTGATAACAATCAACTCAGTTTGAGATTTTATACAGATTTTCTTTAAAGAAAAATAGATCAATTATTTACATCCCCTGGAGAACACAAGCAATCAGCCCATGGGATGTAAAGAAACCAATCAGCAGAGGCAATAAGTGCGTCCCTATCCTTATAAAAGGGTGTGCACGCTCCATGACAGCCATTCTTCCTCAGCTGTCCTAGGGGAAAATGTCTGCTATCTGTGATTGTGACTTGCAATGGGAGCTTATCAGTGGCCTCTGACTGTTGTAATCTCCATCTCCTGTGTCCATGTTGTACATTCACATCCTGCTAATCTAGCCATACAGTGACTCATAATCTATTGCAGGCCAGTAGGTTTATGTAGGGCTTTCCTCAAATATATTCCCATATATTCATGCAAAACCCCCCTTTAAATCATTCAGTACTGCTCTCATTGTTATGGTCACATAGATATTTAAACACCTGTATTCATTTACACGTGTGACGTTTTTCATGTTATTGCTATAGTGCAGTATGTACAAAAAAGTGACACAAAAAATATTACTTTCCTCCACTTCTGATTTGCATTATTACCTATATATGAGCACAACAGCCATACAAGACAGTGCTATGTTAACTGCTGTGTGGTATTACAATGCCCTGACGCTTAACACTTGTGCAATCATCACTAGTCAATGTGACCACCTCACTGTCTATGTCCAGACTTCCAGTTTTCAGAGCTCCATACGTCAGGGGGTGACATCCCTCTGTACATTCGAGTATATGCATTGTAGGCGGGGGAGGCATTTAAATTGTACAGAATGGGCCAATCCTAGGAACTGAAATCTTGGGGCCCCCGGTACACTCATGTTTTTTGGGGGACCCCTTCTCAGCTCAGTATTGGATTGCAGAGGTCCCTCTGAAACTTGGGGCCTGTCACAGTTGCCCCTCTTGTCCCCCCTTGTCCCCGGGCCTGGGTTAGGCACTTCCATACGTCAGAGCATCCTGCACACACAGGGATCTGTGCAGTAGTGTTATGGACACGTAAGAATTTGTGTGTGAGGGAGAATTGTCATGGGAGTGCACTAGCCTTTTGCGTGTGGACTATAGCAACTTCGTGCATGGGGAAATTGTGGTAGATCCAGACCTAAGCGCTTGTTACATTTCATCGCGTAGCGTATTTTCTAGGCCCTCCCCTCGGCCGCACGTACTTTGGCCGTTTTACGCTTCCCAAACCCAACCTTAACTTTTCAAAGCGTAACTACAAACATACGTATTGGCTACACGTACGTAAGCACCTAAGCACGCCCAGACTGTATAATTTAAATGCCTCACCCCGCCTCCGAAGCGTAATTTCGGGTGTCGTATGGCTGTCACGCCCCTTCGTTGGTAGTTACGCTGTTGATACAGTGCGTGGCTGACACGTAAGTTCAGAGTTATGTGGTGTAACATCTGCTGTGTGCATGCGCAGTACATACTAATGGGCGATATTACGTCAGCGGCTAGCGTAAAATCGCTTGCATACGTAATTCAGGATCTGGCTCGTAGCTCTTAAGTCAGACCCCCTTCTTTAAATTCTCTTCTTGCTTAGTCATTATGGACCTGATTCACACTTAAGAATCTTCTTAAAATAAGAACTTAAAGTCACTCCTGGGCTAAACCATGTTGGTTGCAGGGGAGTCATATTTCATCTGTTGCAAACAGTACTAGTGTTGAGAGGTGATATTTCCCAGCCCAAGTCTAAATAACAGTGTGATAGTAAAGCTGGTCAGTATCTGTGTAATAATATAATAATAATA
>WWET01000459.1:75453-93816 GCA_011038615.1 Limnodynastes dumerilii | reverse complement strand
GGGTAGAAATAAAACTTGTGGGCCAGATACAAAGTTTGAAAATGAGAATAAAACAGGTGGAAATTTACACCAGGAGGACAAAACCATGTTGAGTTGCAGAGGAGGCAAAATGTCATCTGTTTCAGAGGAGAGGTAATGTTTCCTAATTAATATGACTGCCTCATTGTTTTTTCCAGGTATGACGTCCTTGAATAAGATACATTTTCCAGAACACTTCTATAAACTTGCACAATATCTAGCTTTGCATGATGTAGCATTTAATCTAATAGACATGAAAATATCTGCTTCCATATTTAATTTTAGTGTTCAGGAGCTGCATCTACATGATGTGACATATCTATACATACAGTGTGACATGGGACATGCCTTAAGACCATCTGCTATCAGACAGCAATTACATCTCCGCAACCCAGCAAAACTGTATAACGTGCCTCATTAAACTATGCCTCCTATCATTGCACGCTTTGCTGAAATATATAATAATTGCATTGATTATGCGCTGTTTAAATAAATACAGGTTTAAATGTTCTTATGCATAAGGAATCTAACGACTTCTGGATTTTTTTATGTATGTTTGTTTCAGTATAAAAACACAGTCCCCAAGCGTATCACCTGCCCTCAGCTGAAAGATAATATGGCTGTAATTGTTACACAGTGCTCTTGTTGCTTGCAGATACAGAAAATAACCAAATACGGTGCAATTAACTGTTACCATCTTAATGCAAACAAAGTTATAAGAATGAAGAAAATAAAAATTAAAAGGGGGGGAAATCTAATAAATAAATAAATATTTATTTATTGACGGGACACGCATGGGCTGCTGCTGACTCATTAAACCTTCTGGGACTTTGTGGTCTACTGCTAGGCAACACATCATTCCCAGCACAGCAAACATATAACCGCAGAATGAATGACCTCATCTACAAATCAGCTATTTGATATACAGATCTCCCCCCGCCCCCATCTCCTCTTCAATAATACAGCACTGCTAAGGCAGCAGGTGCAGCATAAAAATAAGTGGCTTTTTCGCATTTGAAAAGTAATCACTGTTTTGCCCTATCCTTCTATTTCAATTCCTTGAGCTGTGTTATCTGGATTTTTTTTATTTTATTTTATTTTATTTTTATTTTTTTTTTGTGCCTTAAGGCTTTAACTGAAGGAAAGATAGACAGCCTTTATTATTTTATTATATATTCTTAAACGTGAATCATGCCATTTGTATGTAATATTTTGATACTGCTTCAAATATTATTATAATTCTTTCAACAGCTTTACTCGCTGGGCAATAGGCTAAGGTTATGCATTGTCTGGATGCTTTAGTGTTATATTTCTATACAGCTCAAGGAAAGATTTTTCTAATGATATATTGTATGTTATTTATTTATGCATGTATTTATTTAATTTTTAATTATTGTGCTCTCTTTGTTATCATTTTTTAAATTTTTACTATACATTTGCATTACTTTGAGAAAAAGAATTAGTCTATATATAGACACATGTGTTAGTATGCAAATACGTACATATTCCTTTCCACTATGATGGCTTACTTTCTGAAGTAGAGACAACCGAAAGTTCTTTTTCGGCTGTCTCTATTTCAAATAGCAGCCATTTTAGATGTTTTTTTTTCTGAATGGGTGAGTATGCCGATCAGCATACTCACCCATTCATTTTCAGAAGCGCCGTCTGACCCAGAGAGAGTTTAGTGTTAGAGGGAGGGTTAGGGCCGTGGAAGGGAAGGGTTGGGATCAGGCTATGGGGAAGGGAGGGTTAGGGTCAGGCTGCAGAGTAGGGAGGGTTAGGGTCAGGCTGCTGTGAAGGGAGGTTTAGGGTTAGGGTAATAGAAGGGGAGGGTTAGGCTAAGGGTTAAGGAAAGGTTTGGGAATACTTAGCATTTATAGCACTGTGTTCAGTGCTCCGGGGATCGATTGCTTCTGCCTCAAAGTTCGGAACTGGCTGGGAGAGAACGACCTATCGAAATAGGGCCTTCCACGATGGGGACCCACACCCTTTCTTTCTTCTCTGTGTACCTGCAATCATTGGCCCCTATTTTGATCTGTGTTTAGTATTTTTGGCAGCTAAAAATTGGCAAATGCATTGGTGGGATTGCATTGGTGCAGTATTCTCAGTTATATGTGATCCGTAGTGTAAGTGTGCATACTGTCATCAGGAATATCATAGGACTACATCCAGACTCCCACTAAGAGGCTATTTTCCAGAATTGAGCTATTTTTCTCCAAGAGGTTTCTGATGGCAGAGCAGGTGCAAATTCAAGGAGGAAGCTATATAAATAGTAGAGAATGAGGGTGCACAATGCCTGATGCACTATCAAGGCTTCCCATCTGTCTCCATTTTAATTTAGGAAGGATTGGAAATCTTAAGGTAGAGATGATCTGAGGGAACTCCTTGTGAGTGAGGGCCGTGGTCCCCGTGAGGTTGCATGGAAGGTTGGATCCAGATGGGATCTGTTGGTAATATGTTTAGAGCTCTGGATCTGGCCCATCATCATTAGTTTTAAGAGTACCATAAGAGTCCACACAGGCCACCCAGGCCTTTCTCACCTTGGAGAAGACCATTAGACGGGAGGATGTAAAGGGTAGCCTAAGCAAACCAATGTACAATAAGGATGTGTTCCTGCAAATGACACAGTCCAGACCTCAATATTAGGCAAGTACGAAGGGTGTATGACCAAAGATTTGCCCCAACCACAGGGCAAGTCTAAAACTGGCCATATACCATAGCAATTATTGGTCCATTTGGACCAATGATCATTTTACCATTTTCAATCATCAGACCTGTACTTCCACCACCTCAATCTCTGCACTGATTGGCTGCATTGGCCTCCTGTCAATCTTGACAGGAGGCCCATGCACCTAGCTAAGTCTCTGGCTCTAGAAATTCCAGCCAGTAGTGTTTGGCACCTCCACCTCCTAGCTGGAGATTCCCCGTCTATCTGACTCCATAATTATAGCCAAGTACAGCAGTAATAAAGAAATGAAAGCTCTGCATTCTGCATTCAGTTCCTCTGTGTAGAGCACATTAAGAAATTTAAGGTGGAGATCAGAACAAGAACAGATTGTGTAAGTAATTCTTTCATGTATTTAGAATATCTTAGGCACAGTAGACCGGATGCAGACTTCCAACAATCACTTTATTTCCATGCAGTCGGAGGGAAAATATTACAGTCCTGTGACCTGCACATGCACACACATCTGTTCTACTGAACAAAGTGCAATTCACGCAATCCAGACTTCTGACACGTCTAACAGCTGAAAGGGATGCTGAGTTGTGCTTGCAAGTGGGCAGGATTTACCATTACAATGTACAGTCTAGGGGCCAGATTTACTAAGCTGTAGGTTTAGAAAAGTGGAGATGTTGCCCATAGCAACCAATCAGATTCTAGCTGGCATTCTCTAGCATGCAATAGTTAAATGAGATCTAGAATGTGATTGGGTGCTATGGGCAACATCTCCACTTTTCCAAACCTGCAATTTAGTAAATCTGGCCCTAGGGAGGCTATCCGACTGCAGAGCAATCCAGACTTCCCATACCCTGCCATTTTAAGTTTGTACCAGTCAGCTTTAAAGGTAAGGTATGGGTGTCAAATGTTCATCCATGATGAAACTGATTGGCAGAGAGCACACATTAGTGTGGGGATCCAGTGTGGATCCTGTAGCAGCAAACTGGGATCTTTGGATCTGATCCAGTGTTCCGATGGAAAACACCCGTCCAGCACAGGAAAATTTAATGTATTTTATTTACCTGTTAATCTTCTCTACTCCTCTAGCTCATAACAAATGGCAAAGCTACCAACTCTGGCATCTGCTCCCAGCTCATCTACCATGACAGTGACTGCTAATTAAAGTGAACCTATGAAGGAGCATAGCCGTAAGAAGGGTTCCAGTGACAGGTAAATCATGGTCAGCACAGCAAGCAGTGACAGCGCGAGGAGGAGCTCCCAACAAATTAATTATTGTTTGTAATTGCTCTATTGTTTTGTTGGGAATGAAAGTTATTTAATCAAATTTACTAGCAAAATGGAAAAACAATCCGTCACTGCTGAGACCATGCTGATTCCAAAATAGAGACAGATGAAAGCTAATTTTGGACTGAATCTATTTAAAAAATAGAGCTAAAATCAGAAGATTTTATGAATGGGTAAGTATGCCGATCAACATACTTACCCATTCATTCACTGGAAAATCGCCACAGACCCTTTGCACTGCCACAGACCCGCCGGACAAGTGAGTGTTATAGGGCAGTCTATGGGGATTTTTAATGTTATCAATCTAACGGGAATTTTAGGGTTAGGAGTCTACGGGGAGTCTTAGGGTTAGGCTGCAGGGAGGGGAGTCTTAGAGTTAGGCTACAGGGAAGAGAGTCTTAGGATTAGGCTGCAGGGAGGGGAGTCTTAGGGTTAGGCTACAGGGAAGAGAGTCTTAGGGTTAGGCTACAGGGAAGAGAGTCTTAGGGTTAGGCTGCAGCGAAGGTAGCCTTAGGATTAGGCTCCAGGAAGGAGAGACTTAGGGTCAGGCTGCAAAGAAGGGAGTCTTAGGGTGAACCTGTGTTTTTTCTTATATTAATGTATATAACAACAAGAGATAATCACATTTCTTACATTACCACAAACCTGAAGGAGATTCCTGAGCCCAAGTTTAGTTCAAGTTGAATCTCAACATAACTTAGTCTTACCCAGGGCTGCCATCAGGGGGGGGCAGCTGGGCCTAGTGTCCCGGGCCCGGACAGAGAGGGGGCCTGGGATAGCCCCAGGCCTCCTCTCTGTCCTGCCCAGGACATCAGGGCCGTAACTAGGGTGGTGCAAGCGGTGCCGCTTGCCCAGAGCGCGAGGAGAGGGTGAACGCAGCTAACACTATCAGCTGATAAATCTCCCGCTGCAGTGCAGTGAGATTCTCAAAGATTTCCACAGTGCCCGACAGGTTGACAAACCAGGGAGTAGCTGAGATCATTGTGCTACTCCCTCATTGGCTGCTGCAGCTATGCACCACCCCCACTTCCTCCATTTCCTCCTTCCAGTCCACCTCAGCGTCTGCATTGTGCACAGCTCTGCTAAAAACTAAGTGTGTGTGTGTGTGTGTGTATTGTGTGCACAGCTCTGCTAAAAAGTAAGTGTGTGTGTGTGTGTGTGTGTTATGCATGCATGGTGTGTGTCATATTATGCATGTATGGTGTATGTGATATTATGCATTGTGTGATATAATGCATGTATGTAGTGTGTTTGTGTTCTGTTATGTATGTTATGTGTGTTTGTGTGATATTATGCATTCATGTTATGATATGTGTGTGTGTTTGTGATATAATGCATGTATGTAGTGTGTGTGTGTGTGTGTTCTATTATGTATGTTATGTGTGTTTGTGTGATATTATGCATGTGTGTGTGTGTGTATGAATCTAATGCATGCAACTATATTTATGTGTGTAGTTATATATCAAAATATTTGATATATCTATGTGTGTGTTTGTATGTAGAAAAATGTGTGTGTGTGTGTGTGTGTGTGTGTGTGTGCATGGGAGCATATTAGTTACAATTTTGTGTCCTCCTCCAGATGCCTGAAGGAAGGAAGAAGGAAAAGTGAGAATCAGCAAAGATATAAGTGACTCTATTTAGGTGCAAAAGAGCTCAATTCATATAATCATCAGGGTTCTAAGGAGGAGCATAAAGACAAAAAACATGTGTGTGTGTATATGTAAAAAAAAAAAAATGTGCTTTTACTGTCTCAAGTGCTCACATCCTAGTGGGTAAGACCAGGGCCGCCATCAGAAATTGTGGGGCCCGGGACTGACAAAATATGCAGGCCTTCCCCCCCACCTCCGGATGGATAATATATATATATATATATTATCCATCCGGAGGTGGGGGGGAAGGCCTGCATATTTTGTCAGTCCCGGGCCCCACAATTTCTGATGGCGGCCCTGGTCTTACCCACTAGGATGTGAGCACTTGAGACAGTAAAAGCACAGTAGCTAAGCTATCTCACACTTCCAAACGCAAGATTTGGTGGCATTGACATGACAGCTGAGGAATGTTGATATTAATGTTGTGGAAATGACCTTACTATATAGGATAAAGCTCTATATACATAACATATCAATGTTGGTCCTTTGTACAGTAGAGTGAGTTTTATTGTTTTTTAGAGCCCATGGGGGATCTAGCTGCAGCTAACCATAGCAGCTTTCTCAGGCTCTGAACAATGGGCTGAATCAAGGCTGAAGTAAGTGCTTGAAATTAGTTACTCCTGGGTTAAACCATGTTGATTGCAGGTGGAGTCAAGGTAATTGTATTCTTTGCATGCAGGGATATATCTTTGAATTGCTTACTGCACACAGATACTGACCAGCTTTACTATCACACTGTTATTTAAACTTGGGATAGGAAACATCACCTCTCAACTCTAATACTGTTTGCAACAGATGAAATATGACTCCCCTGCAATTAACATGGTTTAGCCCAGGAGTAACTAATTTCAAGCACTTACTTAAGTCTGGATCAAGCCCAATGAGAGTGCAGCAGTTATTGGTTATTAGCGCAAATGTCTTCAGGTCTGTCAATCGGGTCAGGACTACACAGTAGCAGCTGAGCATTACATAACATAGTAACATAAGTGAGGTTGAAAAAAGACACTAATTCATCAAGTTCAACCTATTTTATATCTCCTGCAATCCCTACCTTTATAATTGAAGTTAATCCATATGAAGCAACCTGCAAACTGTTGCAATTTGAAAAAACAAAAATATCCCTGCTGACCCAAGATGACATCCTATTTCTCCCTGGCTCCACTTCTGTCCTTCATTTAAATTAGTGGTTCTGGTAACCCTGGATGTCCTTATCTGCTAAAAATTAATGTAAACCTTTCTTCAAGTGAAGACATCACAACCTTCCATGGCAGTGAATTCCACATCTCCACATTGTCCATGTGTATTTATTCATTTTTATTAATGTTAAAAGTAAGTGGTTTACCAGAAAATTTGGGTCAACAGATTAAGAGAGACTTTATTCAAAGTCTCTCTCAAGGTGTTTATTTATTTAAAGATACATTTTGACACTTGAAGGTAGATCTACCAGTGCACCCAAGCAGATTCTTCTTGCTAGGACATGCCAGTTGACGTAAAAATTATATTTGATTTATTGTTCTATTAAAAGACTAATGATTTCTCCTAAGGTGGTTCCATTTTATGCAGACTCCGTTCCCATAAGTAACTGTAATGATCATATTTATCACTGACCTTTGTTCCAGGGGTTAATCACCCACAAGATGTAGGTCTGCTGATAGGTGTATGCTATCACTGTTTATCTCTAGTTACATATAGTAATCACAGGAATAGTCCTAAGTGTAGGTTGTAATATCTCACGATGTGTCCTCATTTCCTCTTCCATTCCCTGTCTTCACTTCTATCTCCAACCCCGAGCCAGATATACAAAGCTGCGGGTTTGGAAATGGGGAGATATTGCCTATAGCAATTAATCAGAATCTAGCTCTCACTTTCTTTTTACATACTAGAGAATGCCAGTTAAAATTTGATTGGTTGCTATGGGCAACATCTCCACTTTTCCAAACCCACAGCTTAGTAAATCTGGCCCCTATGTCGTCTTTTCTTAATCCGTGGCTCTACCTGGACACATCAATAGCCTGTACATGATTTTAAGTTTGAAACATACGTAATACATACATAACTATATAAATGTGTAGAGGTATATTATAATATATAATATTTACATACTTTGTATTACTTTTTAGCACAATGTACAGTATTGATACATACCGATTCAGGTAGGCGCAGAAAGTGGGACCAGCAATAGTGGATCCCCCCCCTCATTTTGCTTGGAAGGTGCCTGCAGTAACAGTGGACCTACTACAGATCTCCGTGTGATTTCCATGTGCACGGTGATCTGTAATTCAGCACGGAAGTAGGGAATGCAGGCCCCTGTCACTCCTCTCTTTCATAAGAAATTCTGGACACTTACATGTCCAGAACCCTACCTTAACTTGCTGCTCTCCGCCCCCGGCCCTTTATTAACATGCTAACCCTGTCTGTGTGTCTGGTTTACGCACCTGGAATTGAAGGACCTCCCCCTTCTACGGAACTACTTCCTTACGGAACTTTGTTACAACAGGTAACATCTGGCCCTCGCATGCACTGATGTTACTTGTCAAGGGGACTTACGCAAGAGACTTGAGATGCACCTATTTGTGTCTCAGGCCCGGGTTGAGAGGGAGGCCCATGCTCTGTACTGCCAATAACCTTTCCTGTTAGTTACACACTTCCTAGGCGGCTGCACAACAACAGCAGACTAATACCTAGGGAGGAATTATTACGAACAAGACCTCCATGTGAGATCATGTAGAGGTGGACATCGCGGACCCGCCCATATTAGTACCGAGCCCAACCATTTTTTGAAGGCTTGGAGATTCATTCATAGGAAAATAATCATAATTCCGAACTCATCTCTATTATATTGCCTTCTATGACCACTATGTAATCAATTAGCAAAAAATAAATCAATTAATAAAAGTTCTAAAAAGAATAAAAGTCTTAAAAAAACATGAAGTTTGTTTCTTTTTCTTTTCTTGTTTCTGTCCGTTTTTGGCAAGCCAAATTTCACTGTGGATAAGACCTTCAAACAAAGTGAAACTTTAAATAGGTAAGAGGTCCACTCCCAAGGAATATGTGTGATACTAGTGATAATAGTGTGATACTTTCAATTAAAATGGAGAATAGAAACCAATATTGCACTCACATTGGGCTAGATCCTAAACTACGTACGGTAGCCGCTGACGTAAAATCGACGATTTGTATTTACTGAACATGCGCGCAGCAGATGTTATGACACGTAACGCTGAATGTACGTATCATCACCGTAACTACAAATGAAGGGGTGGGGGCATCCATAGGACACCCATAATTACGCTTTGTAGGCGGAAGGCGGCATTTAAATCGGACAGCATGGGCCGGGTTAGGCCGTCACGTACGTAAATCCATTATGTACGTCAGTGCTTACGCTTTGAAAAGATAAGGTAGGGTTTGGGCAGCATAAAACGGAAAAAGTACGTACGACCGAGGGAAGTATCTAGGTAAGGGCATAGAAAATACGATAGTGTAAATATACTATGCGTTCTATCGTAACAAGCGATTTACTAAATGGATTTACCCCATTTAGTTTATCTTAAATCTTAACACATCGAGAGATCTTTATCTTCTCCCTTTGATGTCCTCTTTATCCTCTTCCAATTTTAGATTTTAGACATAAAATAAAAAAAATCAAAGAAAAACATAATTAAATTAAGTTAGGGGTTTCCCTTGGTAGTTGAGAACGGCAGCTCCCTATACTAGTAAACGCTACATAATGAGTTTTTTCTATTATATGGCACTCCATACATGCTCCTAGTGAGCCACATGCATGTATTTATACATTTTTTGCACATGCGTAATACAAAAATGCCTTGTATTCAAATCAAAAGGATATCGATAATACAAAAAGAAACATTCTGCGGTATTTAAGGGGATTATTTGGTGGAACACGTAATGCTAGATGGAAGTCAGATACAACATGACTGCCATTGCAAAAGGCATCTGGAATCCATCACCTCTTTGTTCTAGAACAGGTACGAGTTCCACTAGGATGTCTAAGCCAGACACAGGAACTTCTCTTAGGGTTTAGTCAATTCCTGCTATAATTTCTGCCATGTTTCTAGAGTACCCTAAAATATGATCATTTCTCTTGACTATAATTGAGAAATATATTAATATACCAAATAATTTGCATTGCCAAATACATTTTCCTTTCATGCTTCGCACATTGATCACTAGAAGATAATCAAAGAAGCTTATATTTTACAAATATTAAAATTAGACAATTGATGTAATTTTAATACAAATTACAGCCAGACACCAATTTAGATGCAATATTTTATCTTGGATATGTATATGTACACATATAGGGCTGGATCCAGACTTAAGTAAGTGCTTGAAATTAGTTTCTCCTGGGATAAACCATGTTGATTGCAGGGGGAGTCAAGTAAATTGTATTCTTTGCATGCAGGGATATATCTTTGAATTGCTTACTGCACACAGATACTGACCAGCTTTACTATCACACTATTATTTAGACTTGGGATAGGAAACATCACCTCTCAACTCTAATACTGTTTGCAACAGATGAAATATGACTCCCCTGCAAACAACATGGTTTAGCCCATATATTGTAATGCTATTCTACTCCTCCCAAGGACTATGCAACTAATAAGAAAACTAATAAAGAAAACAACAAACTAATTACACCCAAGTAGTGCACCTGTGGTTGTGTGTGCTGTGGGAATTAGACCCTATATAACCCTCCATTTTAGCTGCTATTATATCCCCCCTCTCCCTTCTCTGCTCCAAGCTATACATGTTTAGTTCCTCTAGCCTTTCTTGGTATGATTTGTGACACAGGCCATGGACCAATTTAGTTGCTCTTCTTTGCACAGTCTCTAATATTTATATATTTCTGGAGATATGGCCTCCAGAACTGAACACAGTATTCTAGTACCCCTTTCACATCACCACCAAATAGTTTTTTGCGAAAATCCCAGGTCTCTGCAAAATCCCGGGTATTTGGTGGTGATATGAAAGGGTCACTTCTGGTCGACCTGGGTTTTCTACCTGAGAAAAAAGAAAGGATTTTCCTGGGTCCAACCCTGGAAGGGTGGCAATGTGAAAAGTCCAGGGTTGTTTTCAACCCGGGTCTTTCATTTTGACTCCTGATTGGTTTAGATTTGTCTACTGTTGCGTTGGCATCAGTAAGCAAATCTGTTTTTAGCATCAGATAGTCAAAAAAATTTTTTTTGCAAGTATAGCATGCAGCATGCCCTGCCCCGTTAAAGCCGCTAAAACCCAGGAAATTAATTGGAGATGTGAAAGGTTCTGACCCGGTAATTTCCCGGGTTTTAGCGGACTTAAAAGGTGTCTTTTTTAACCCGGTATTTCTTCTCCCGGAAAAACCCAGGTTTTTAGACATTTGGTGATGTGAAAGGGGTATTGGTGAGGTCGTACCAACAATCTATAAAGGGGCATCACTATTTCTCTCTTTCTGCTACTAATTCCTCTGCCTATGCAACCAATCATCTGACTTGCATTTCTCATTGCTTTGTTACATTGTTTGGCTACCTTTAATTCACATGATATAATGACTCCAAAATCCCTTTTCTCCTCAGTAGTTTGTAATGTATTGTGATTAATGATATATTGAGCTTTTGGCATTAAACTGGAGTTGCCATACTCTGGACCATTCCTCCAGTCTACATAGATCATACCTCATTTTGTGTACCCCTTTTGGCGTGCCTACCCTGTTACATATCTTTATGTCATCTTTATAAAGGTGTATTTTCCCCTTGATACCACATTCAATATCACCAATAAAGATATTAAATAGCACTGGTCCAAGTACAGAATTTTGGGGTACTCCACTGGTTACCTTACCATCCCCAGAAGGGATTCCATATACTACAACCCTCTATTGTCTATCCTGTAACCAAGATCGTATCCATGCAACTATCTTTAAGTCCAATCTCAAAGATTCCAGTTTATTTAACAGTTTTCGATGAAGCACAGTTTCAGAAACCCCAGTTATTAGTGACTGATTGAATAATTCAGTCAATGGTTTTGCCAGCACCTTTCTAAGCTCTTTTAGTATCCTCGGATGTATCCCATCTGGCCACATTGATTTGTCCACTTTCAACTTTGAAAGTTCTTTCAACACCTGCTCCTCAGTGAAAGTAGTAGTAATTGCATTGTATTTACTAGCCTTCCCATTTAAAAGTGGTCCCTTTCCCTCTCTTTCTTTTGTGAATATTGAATAGAAATACTTGTTAAGATGATCTGCCATAGCCCTTTAACCCTCAACAAGAATCCCATTCTCCGTTTTGAACTTTACTATACTCTCTTTAGTTTTTCGCCTTTCATTTATAAACATAAAAAAGCTTTTGTCCCCTTTTCGTACCAAGTGGGCCAGTTTTTCCTCTGTTTGTGCCTTTGCTGCCCTGATAACTTTTTTAATCTCCTTCTGCTTTGCAAAATACTACTCCCTGTTCTGAGTTTGCTTATATTTCCTAAAGGCCATTTTTTTGCTTTCACTATAGTTGCTGCCTCTTTTGTAAACCACATTGGCTTTCTGTTTCTGAGGTTTTTCTAACCGGTCTTATACAAAGATCTGTTGCTGTTAATAATGACCTTCTTAAATTCACTCACTGCTCCTGTACCCCTTTTGTGTGCTTCCATTCTGCTAAAGAATCACTTACACATTTCATGCCATTTTAGCAATGTCTTGCAATAGGACATTGGTCTTGATCCAGACCCTCCCCCTGCCCGTGATTTTACGCTTGCCGTGAGCATAAAAGTGCCCATTAGTACTTACTGCGCATGCACGTAGCAGATGTTATGCAACGAAACTCAGAGCGTATAGGCCTTGAGCGCACCAGCTTCATAACAACGCACGAAGGGGCATGCCAGCCATACGAAATCCGTAATTACACTTCGAGGGCGGGGTGAGGCATTTAAATTGTACAGTATGGGCGTGCAAAGCGTCGTAACTACGCATGGAGCCTACAAATTTCTATGGTTACTCAAAGTGTCTCCATTTTTTTTCCAATACTCCCTTTTAAAGTTGAATTTAACCCTTCCTTCACATACATTCATTAACCTCCTCCAATTTTTCCTACTCTATCCTTTCAAAATAAATGATATCCCTTTATAGCTAGTTTCTACGTGTCTGGGTCTGCGGTTAGAACAGCCCTTTTTCGTAAGGGCCATTTTATACCAGCCAGTTTCGAAATGGCTCTCAAATCGATTGCTCCTGCCTTGCTGAGGAGAAGCAATCAATTATCCCCAGGTCGAAGTCAAAGCAGCGAATGGTAAATATTTTTCTAACCCCAACCCATATCCTAATCCTTACCCTAACCCTCCCCTTCCATTACCCTAACCCTCTCCTCCCAGCAGCCTGACCCTAAGACTCTCTTCCTCACAGCCTGACCCTAAGACTACCTTCCCCGCAGCCTGACCCTAAGGCTCCCTTCCCCGCAGCCTGACCCTAAGACTGCATTCCCCGCAGCCTGACCCTAAGACTACCTTCCTCGCAGCCTGACCTTAAGATTCCACGAAGATGCCCCTGGTACACTCACCTGTTCTGTGCAGCAGCGGTTTCAAAAATAATGAATGGATAAGTATGCTAAAAAATAAATTCGGCATACTTATCCATTAATCAGTAAAACTTACTAAACACTAAAATGAGCATTTGAATTTCTGTATTTTGAAAATAGAATTTTCTTTGTGCCGAACGCGTCCTAGTTTCTATATAGAAACAACTGTGTAAATGGGCCTGATCCAGATCTACGCTACCTACGGACATAAGCATAAAAATGGCCTTTTGTACTTACTGTGAATGCGTGGAGCAGATGTTACGCTTCAAAATTCTGAGCTTATGGGCCTTGATCGTAACACCTTTGTAAATATGGTCGAGTGGGCGTGCCTGCCATACGAAATCCGTATATACGCACCGAGGGTGGGATGATGCATTTAAATCATACAGTATGGGTGTGCTAAGCGTCGTAACAACGCATTGAGCTTACGGACACCCACAGTTACGATTAGAAAAGTTAGGGTAAAGTTTGCTGGGCATAAGAAGGCAAAACTAAGAACGACCAAGGGGAGTGCATCGTAGGTACGCTGGTGTAAATACGTTACGCACATGAGCGTAGTAGTTCTGGATCAGGCCCAATAAGTGTAACTAATATTTCTGCATTTTATTTTACAAAGAGCATGGCAGGTTATCTTCTAGTTACTGGATGGACCGTTAATGGACCGGATCATGAAGTATGAGCATAGTGAAGACATATGGAGGGGTTCCATACATCCGCCCACTCCTATGTTCCTTAGGTGAGAGGAAAGGGCACTTCCCCACTCATGTACGGAATTTTGGACACCTTCTTGTCCAGAACCTTACCTTAGCTTGTCTGCACGTAAGTCTAAACATGCAGAGCTCAACCCAGCCCTTATAGTACAATTTAAATATGATGTCCAGCCTACCGTGCATATAAACTTCGCACACCCCTCTTATGGATGTTCTGGACGAACATCCAGAACTTCAGTGCGTAATTGCGTTACTTCACATGCACAGAATGAACGGATCAGGCGGCTTACACGTCTAGCATGTATAAATCGCCTGTCCTTCTTAGATGAGGATCCAGCCCAATGTGATGGGGTATCTTGAACAGGTGCCAAGGATCTTAGGGACTTGCATACGTAAACAAACAGAATAAATAGCATGTGGCTCCTTTTTGTTTTGTAGACGCAATCTCCTGTATAAAGAACCTTTACGGAACATCTCATCTTGTGCTTTTAACACCTCTGTTTACAAGTGTTGGCCAATGTCAGGTTTGGATTTTTGAGACTGTATACATTTGCGGCTTGCGCTTGCTCAGTGCAGAAAAAAGGATATTCCAAGGCAGGGGGTCTACGACCAAGTGTTTGTGGGGACAAGTCCCAGTAAGCGCTGCATCGTATAATGGAACTGTCTTGCCTGATAATGCATTGCAAATGCGCAGAAAGCAAATGTAAAGTGTACAAACTGACTATGCTGTTATATATTTATATTCTGTGAATTTCCTATGCTTTAAGTGGAGAGCTGTGGGGAATTACCCAGAGAACAGCACAAGTATACAATGAGTGCATGTGGTTTAAATCTGCAACTTCTAAGTGGTTTTGTGACCAACTCTCAATCAACCATCTGTGTTTAGAAATGCCAGGGTTACCTTAGGTCAGAGTTCTCAGCTTTAACGAAACTAGAGTGATTAGCTGTATNNATATATATATGAAAAAGGTCAATAGTTAACCTTCAGCCAGCACACTTGAAAAAAAAACCAATATGGATGAATATTGATGCAACGTGAGTCAGTTTTATTGTATTGCACAACCTCACTGCAAGTGCAGTAAAGTGTCTAGTGACATAGAAGTACAATTGCTTATCAGGATAATTGATTGTACTTATATGGAAGTAGCTGCTTCTATTTTCATGTTATTTATATATTTACTTTTATTCACTTGTTTTGTGCTTCGTACATACTCTAATAGTGTTTGACACTTTACTGCACCCTCAGTGTGGTTGTGGATGGTAGGTACTGCTTTATAATGATCCACAGGTTTCCAGGAGCCAATATTTCGATTGTTGTCAAGCAGAAAAGGTCAGCGGGAACTTCTGCAGTCACTCCCATAGGTGAGGCTGGGGAGTTGACCTTGTGCTAAAAACTTTATTCCCCGACAACAACAGAGCCGGAACTCCCTCCTTATTAGGTTATGATTTTGTTTTAAGCAAGGTAATAGGTATTACTTATCTTACTATTTTCTACATTCTTGTATACTTGTATGCCTAAAAGCTTCTCATTGGATTAACCTGTCCGGTTGGGCAGTCACCAATTTCAAGTTGGTAACATCTCACATCAATTGAACATTGATAAGCCGCATCAGGTTGGTATACCCGGTCTGGGAATTCATTTCTTTCAATATATGATTGACTATTAAGTGATTCACCACATACATCAGTGACGGATAGGATTTGGCACAGCTGAGGGGTGGTAGATTGCCAATTTTAATTGTTGTGGACATTCAATTACAATAATTTATTCAGGAAACATATACTTTATTGAAAAAAGCAATTGTTTCAAAGTGTATGAATCTATGATACATTGAATCATTTACAGCAAATTTATAAAAGAACACAGCCTGAGTAGAATCCTGTTTTATTGATCTCTTAATACTAATGTTCATTGTATTTGATTAAAGTTTTTTATGTTTCACTTTTATACCATTGCCAGTTTATTATTAACCATTCATTAACGCCATCTATAGATGCTATTCCTTTTTAGGAATAGGGACTAGCGCTGTCTTGTTTTAGTAGTATTTTGTATATTCCACATATGTGCAGTATGAGCTAGCACTGCATAATGTTACTTTCACATACCCTCTGCTCCTACCAAGCTACCTTGTCTTGCCCTTGAACGTCTAGTTCTACATAGTATTAATAATTTGTTCACATAAAAGCACATTCAACATGGAGAATGGCAGCCATTTTAAACTGCCCGGACACCCTTCTTAATAAGAGTACTGTGATATAACATAAACATTCTCAGTACAGCAACTAACCCTAACATGGAAGGAGATAGAGAGCTTTTGTAAAGATGCCGGCTGCTGCTGCCTGGCAAACAGAGAGGTGGCAATACCTGTCAACCATTCTTTTGTACTGTTTGCCTGCTCGGATCAACTGCGCATGCGTAGTAACTTTACTTATGTACTTTATGTAGACTATAGGCGCGTAAGTGCCTAACGGACGTACATGTGATTCGTACTTGGGGACATGCGCAGAAAATCTGACGTACGGGAAAATTTACATAAAAGTGGGTGGAGGGAGGCATTTAAAGGTGAATGTGCAGTTATAAAGAATTGCACGGACGGAGCACATATGCGCACGTAAGTACAAACGTAAAGAACAGAGTGATCTAAGGACTCGAAAGTCACCGACAGCACGTCTGGGAGAGGGGAGTGTCAGGGTTGTTGGTGGGTGTTTCCTTGCTCCGACCGTGCGTATAATTGCGTACATAAAAAAAACGATCTCTGAATACAGCCCTACATCTGTACCTGATGGCAGCCATATATAAGTTTTCTTTCATAGTCATATTCAGCTATTAATATCTCAATATTAAACTTATTGATTGAGTAATCACATTTGACCATATTTCTGGGACCCTGTTTCCAGGCAGCCTTTCTCCATTTTTAAGGTGTTTTTATGCAAATGTGTTATTAATACCGTGTAGAAGCAGACATTCAAGGTCAAGACATGCCGCTAAGGATGTGCTTGGTGGGAGCAGAAGGTACATGATAGTAACGTCATTCAATTCTAGCTTCAATATATTGGCTCCTGGAAACCTGTTTATCATTATCAAGCGATAACTACCAGCGGAAGCTAAGTATTATTGTATTTTGATTTATTCTTCATTACATATTATAGGGCCAGATCCAGACTTAAGTACGACAGCAAATTTACGCGGCAGATGTTACGCATCGTACGTAACTTGTTTGCAACTACGTACGAAGGGGTGTGTCATCCCTACGCAAGCAAAAAATACACATTGTAGGTGGAGGGAGGAATTTAAATTGGGGTGTGGGTCCCCGCATAGAAAATCTGATTTTTGAAAAATGTGATTTTTTTCCAGCCAGTTGCGAACTGGCTGGGATATCGATTGCTATGCCTTGATGATCGATCAACGGAGCTCCGAAAGCTCCATTCTGCTAAATTGTTAGAGAAAATAGTCCCCTAACTACCCTAACCCTAACCCTCCTTTCCTGGCAGCCTGACCCTAACCCTCCCTCCCCTGCAGCATGACCCTAACCCTCCATCTACAGCAGCCTGACCTTAACACTCCCTCCCCTGCAGCCTGACCTTAACCCTAACCCTAACCCGCACAGATAGTCTAATCACCTGTTCCAGGTCCGGCGATAGCAGCGGCGGAGGGATATCGCGGACGGCGGAAGGATAACGGTAATTGCGAAAGTGAATGGGTAAAGTGTGCCGAACGGCATACTCACCCATTTGTTAAAAAAAGTAGAAAGCGGTATTTGAAAATGGGACATTCGAAAAGGAACTTTCGGGTGTCCCATTTTCGGCAATAAGATTTTCGTACCGGAGAGTGTAACCGTTTAAATTGTACAGTATGGGCTGGGTTAGGCAGTTATGTACGACAAGTCGATATGTACGACCGCAGATACGCAAGGAAAAGTTAAGGTAGGATTTGAAACCCGTAAATCTGCTAAATTACGCGCGTTCAAGGGGAGTGCCCGGGGGAGTGCTTTATACTTACAAGTGCGTAATTACGCCATGCGATCATACTTAAAGGGAGCTTAAAATCTGGCCCATAGCACATTAAGAATTGTCAATCAGAAAAAAGCATTAAAGAGATGTAAAAAACATTTAAAAAAATGTAATGTAAAAAACATTAAAGAAATGATAAACTTCCTTGAAATATGTTTATGATAAAAAGGTCGATCAAATGTAAACCTGTTCTGCATTGTGGAAATCATCCAGTGCCATGCTCCCAAAGTGCTGGATAAATGAATAAAATATCCTTTCCATCTCTAGATTTTTCTATGTGTCACATAAGAAAAAAGGGAAAAATGTTCTAATAGTCTGCCAGGAAAACGTTAAAAGGAGTAAACATATTTTGAAATGTTCTGTGGAAATAGAACACAGATGACTTCCTTAACATTGATCATTGACATTGAAGCATTCCTAGAGCATTAAATCTACAGTATAATTGATAACATTTT
>WWET01000459.1:0-10951 GCA_011038615.1 Limnodynastes dumerilii | reverse complement strand
TAATAATTTAATTTATAAGATGTCACGGAGGGTAAGCACTGTATAGGTAATGTACAAGCATAGACATGGGCTGTATCCAGACTTATTACTTTGTAATTGTAATCGGAGCGAAGCGGAGTCTAGCGCATGGAATTTGTAACACACCACATCAATAATAATAATTTATAAGATGTCACGGAGGGTAAGCACTGTATAGGTAATGTACAAGCATAGACATGGGCTGTATCCAGACTTATTACTTTGTAATTGTAATCGGAGCGAAGCGGAGTCTAGCGCATGGAATTTGTAATCCACCACACCACATGCAAGAGAGCAAGGCACTCCCCCGCTCTCCTACATGTGGATGGTGGATCCGTGTACATGACCCTACCTTAAGTATTCTGCATACATCTCCAAACATGCAGAATGCTGGATTGTATGTAATGGCTTAACCAAGCCCTTACTGTACAACTGAAATACCTATACATACCTATACCTAACCCCCATGCGTATATTGTGCGGGGGGCTGATTTCCACAGCTGCGTTCCGATGCAGGGATATCAGTACTGCGCATGTGCAATACCAGTATTTAGCAGACTTCCGTACTTGCTGGTTTTCTTAATTGTGAATCCGGCCCAATGTGAATACTGCATGAACATAAAGAGGACAGAGGGCCGGAAGGGGGATAAACGTCAGGCTGCTGTCCCTTGAAGCAGGCAAGTCATGGGGTAAGTTTAGGTGAATTGTAAGGGAGCCAATCAGGATAGGGCTAGGGGGTGGTCTTTAAGGTGAGGGGATAGGAGTATATAGGGGCTTTGCTAGAAGCTTCTAGACTTTCCTGCTTCTGAATTTCCCTTCTATCCCATTGTATTTATTAACATGTGATTAACATGTGATTGTTTGGTGCCACCTCTTCACTAAATTCTAATTTATAATTATTTAATAAACCTATGCCCCCTTTTAATAGCCAAAACGTTGTCTGTGTCGTTATTTCAATTATTGGTTATATGTGTGTGTAGATAGTTGTGTACAAGGGTTGGCTGCTTTAGAGGACAAGTCAACCTTTGACGCTTTAACATAAACAAGGCACACAGGGTGATACAGGTGATGGCACACAGGGTGATACAGGTGATGGCACACAGGGTGATACAGGTGATGGCACACAGTTGACAGCAAGATAAAAGTACAGTATGAATGCAGAGGGAATAGAGGAGTGACTGGAGGAGGCCAAGAGGATAGAGGGCCCTGCTCACAAGAGCTTACAATCTACAAATATTTATTTATTATTTATTTATTAACAGGTTTTTATATAACGCAATCAGATAATGAATAGAATAATATATGTCTTTTTAAAATATCTACATTTAGAAAAGTTAGTGTAGAGAGTGGATGACAGCCTAAGTTGCTGAGTACATTTAAGCACATCGGGCTGGATCCAGACTTAAGAAGGAGCTTGAAATTAAGGACCTGATTCACACTTAAGAATCTGCTTAAAATAAGAACTTAAAGTCACACCTGGGAAAAACCATGTTGATTGCAGGGGAGTCATATTTCATCTGTTGCAAACAGTTATAGTGTTGAGAGGTGATATTTCCCAGCCCAAGTCTAAATAACAGTGTAATAGTAAAGCTGATCAGTATCTGTGTGCAGTAAGCAATTCAAAGATATATCCCTGCATGCAAAAACAGGGTTGCCGACTTGTAAAGGATTCCCTCCGGGATCTCCCGGAGGGAAGCCATAGATGCATACAGGGGGCGGGGCTTGATTATGCACCCTTTCAGGGTTTTCATAGGGATGGGGTGGGGCTTGATGAAAAATTTTGAGAGTCTCCCAGACATTCTGGGAGAGTCGGTAACTATGTGCAAGGAATACAATTAACTTGAATCCCCCTGAAATCAACATGGTTTAACCCAGGAGTAGCTTTCCTCTTTTAATTTCAAGCTCCTGCTCAAGTCTGGATCCAGCTTATTGATAGGGGGACAGCAAATGTGTCATTTGATAGATGAGTTAGGTATTTAGCAAAAGACTGAAATATCTGATATTACAGGGTAACAGTCTGTATCTAGCTGCACTGCAAATATGTATATTCTGTCTGTGATACATACATTTTGTTTTTATAGTATACAGAACATTGGTGTGTGTGTGTGTGTGTGTGTGTGTGTTATATTTTACTTCTTTTTGACCCCCTGTAGAAATATATATTTGCAAGAGAAACACTACTGGATTTTTTTCTGTCCAGCACAGTAGTTTGAGACCATTAGCATAAACATAACATGACCAGTCAACAGGGGTCACACAAGACACACATACAGCAGAGTTGCATGAGGTAACATGAGCCCATGTTACTTTGAACATGTCTGGGCATATGACAGACGAGGGAGCCAGGAAGTAGGGGCAGTGAGAAGGACAATGCACATCAAGGCTTCTGCTGCTGTTCTGTGAATGTCTCTGTGTGCTGACACGTTGTGAGGATTCGTCATGCAGTCTTACAAGGTGCTACAGCAGTTCCCTTAATCTCACAGTCACACAGCGGCCTGTGTACCAAAACCAGTCAATATAAACGTACACTGATCCAGAATGGAACATGAAAACGAAAGCATCTAATCCACACAAATAATGGAGGAGGTTAAAGTGCCATCAAGACCCAAACTAACTTACAGCTCTGGATCAGTAAAAAAATACAGCAGGTTGAGTATGGACATATAACAGGCAAGAACAATGCAGGTCCGTTCCCAGATACTGTACATATCCAATCCCTAGGTTTACAAGCGCAAGTGCAGATCCTTCTCTGTAATATAGAAAGGACATGTTGGTTTCATATCTGCTATTACTTTGTGCACATCAGAGGGGTTAGGTTGCACTCACAAGTGGCCATGACTTGTTACACAATGTGCAGCATAGGACTTCTGACACACTGCATACCCATTCAGACTTCTGTACCACTAATTGCATGTGCGTTTATTCATGCGCAGTGAAAAGGTATGAAAAATGAATCGTATTATTGGGCACAAAAACATGCCGGCTGCAGTCCCCACTAAGAAAATCTGATTTCCGAAATAGGGATATCTGAAAGTTGTCCTATTTCGAATACCCCTTTAGTTTAGAATTTTTTTTAAAATTTATATTCCGTTTCGGAAACACAGCTGCCCGTACCGCAGGACCTGGACCACAGGAAAGGTGAGTATCCTCTCCAGGGTTAGGGTCAGGCTGTGGGAAAGGGAGGGTTAGGGTCAGGCTGCGGGAAAGGGAGGGTTAGGGTCAGGCTGCAAGGGAGGGAAGGTTAGGGTCAGGCTGCGGGGAAGGGAGAGTTAGGGTAATGGAAGTTTTTTTGCCTTACCTTTCGAAGCACCAAAAGTTCGGTACTCTGTGGATCGATTGCTATGCCTCATCGAGGCATATGCAATCAGAATCCCATCCAGTTCAAAAGTGGCTGGGAGAAAACGACCCTTTCGAAATAGGGCCGTTCTTTCCAGGGAACCCACACCCTACATATCTGGGGTAAATACTATATTATATTAACTTTAAAATGATAATTAGTTATAAAACCTATAAAAAGTCATAATGGTCATTTGAATGGTGGGTAGCTAGAAATCTTAGCGCCAGGGGCAAGAGAAAACAGGTAAAATCAGTAGATTACTGGGGCCTTACTTTGGCTTTGCATATCATGACTGCCGGCAAATTGCAGAACTGCTGCAGGCAGAGGCATTTTAAGAAGTGAGGGGGCCCCCGTGCAGATTTTGTACATGGGCCCCCTCCACCCTTATCCTGAGGCAGGACTGTCCTGATTCGTGGATTACAAAAGGGTGGAGCCTAACTGACAATTTAAGCCCTGCCCATTTTGTGACCTGCAAATTGGGATAGTCCCACCTCCTGGAGGGAAGAAAAAGATGTCGAATGGGCCCCCCTTCCTCTGCCAACCCTGATATGCAGAGACTTGGGTGCAGGATGAATGCCACGGGGTCCACTGTTCTGAGGGACACGTGTGCACTGAACACCATGCACCCACCCATTGTAGATACGCCTATGGCCACAGGCCTCCCAGGTGAGGACCAGTGGACATTCTACTTATACCATTTTAAATCCTGCTGGTGTCCTTGGTGTATACATGTGTGTAATTTCATGTCTTTTTGTAGGCCTCTATACTATATACTAGTTCTCTTTCAGTAAGTTTGTGGCACATCTGCTGCAAATGATCGCTGGTCTTTAAGGTGAACCTTAAAAGAACAGTGATACATATGTACAAATGTGAGCAGTATACATGTCACATTCGCCTGTGCTCTGACACATGAAAGCATAACTAAGGTCAAAATAATGCTCATTGATCCCTATGGAATGTTTATTCACATACAATGACAGAAGCATGAATATCCCAGCTAGACAGTAAAGGGGGAGAGAATTGTGCGGTGTGATTTAAGGACACGTTTACAGTTGTGTGATGTATAATAAGTGTTACAAAGCAACTCTATCCAAACCATGAAATATTAAATAAACTTTTACTAAAAGCACAAATGCATAATTGTGATTATATGGACCTTGTTATACGGAGTTGTCATACCAGTTAACTTTGGATGAGTAATAATGCGTTCTGATTGGTTAGCAGTGATGCTTGTGCATGGGCAGGGCAAAAAAGCATCTGAACTCTAAAAACACATGGAAAAAATGGGGAAAAAAAGAGCTCAGCGTCCAATTATTTATTTAAACCAGATTAATTGTTCTCAATTTACAAAAACTTAAAATAAATATGAACGATTAAGAGTTTTAATTTGTTTTACTTATTTGTGATGTTTCTTTAGTTGTATTATTGAATTTCTTTGAAAGACTTTAAAAGAAATTTATCTGTTCAGATAATAATTATTCCAAAAGGTGGCTCCTGATTAAAATGATAATTATTGCCAAAATTAACAGTTCTGTGAATAGATTATTTATTTATTATTTATTAACAGGTTTTTATATAGCACCATTAGATTACATAGCGCTTTACAGAGAATATTTCACATTCACATTTAACTCATACATACACACACACACCAACACTCACACACACACACACACACACACACACACACACAAAGACCAGGGTTAATTTATTCAGCAGCCAATTAACCTACCAGCGTGTTTTTTGGAGTATGGGAGGAAACCGAAGCAGATACGGGGAGAACATACACACTCCACACAGATATGGCCTAGTCGGGAAATCAAACTCATTACCTCAGCACTGTGAGACACAAGTGCTACTCACTGAGCCACCATTCTGCCCCATGCTGGGTATAAAGGGAAACTAAAGGCTTCTTCAAGGCCTAGTGCAATTAGCCACTTCCCAATGCAAAAATTGAAGACGGCTTTCCACAAAGCTACTCTTCCACACAGACCCTCAGTCTGGGGAAGTGGGGTGTCATATTATATGCTCATCCCTTTTTATATGTTCAGCCTCCATATGTCTGCCCCTTATTATATGTCCAGCGTCCATATGTCTGCCCCTTATTATATGTCCAGCCTCCATGTTTCTGTCCCTGTTTCTATGTCCAGCCTCCATACTTCTACCCTTGTTTCTATGTCCAGCCTCCATATTTCTGACCCTGTTTCTATGTCCAGCCTCCATATTTCTGACCCTGTTTCTATGTCCAGCCTCCATATTTCTGCCCCTGTTGTCCAGCCTCCATATTTCTGACCCCATGGTACAGTATCCATATTTCTGCCCTTGTTTCATTGTCCATCCTCCATATTTCTACCCCTGTTGTCCTGTTTATTGTACAGCCTCCATATTTCTGCCCCTTTTATTATTAATTTTCTTTTTCTTACCCTGTTTTCTTTGCTCCCTTCCCCAGGGCGCTCCCGTTCTGTCTGTCTCTCTCCCGGCGGTCACGTGTCCACATAAGCAGTGCAAGTTATACAGGGCTACTACAGGAGCCCTATATGACCAAATCTGTTTCTATGAATAACAGTGACCGTCACTGTCATTAACAGAAACTGATTTGGTCCTTCAGGACTCCAATAAGAGCCATATATTACCGATACTGCTTATGTGGGAAAAAAAAGCCCAGTCGCATATACAGCAGCACTGCATGGGCTCAATTCATTGGGGAAAAAAAACACCTTGTCCTGAGATTCTCTCCTCTCGAGGCAGGGTGTAAAGGTGGCTGAACAGTGGGACAGTCTCCCGAAATAATACATTTAACTAATAATGGCAAGAAAGTTGTAAAAATGTGAGTAAGCTAGGTGTTTCCGGAGGGAGGAGAGGAGGTTCTGTTCCATGAAAGACTTAGTTGCCAATTCTCCTGGAATTTCTTGGAGACTCACGAAATTTGGACTTTGTTCCTGAAACAATGGGAGAGTCGGCAATTCTCCCAATCTGTACTTGAGGCAAGTGATTTAATGTAATTCACAGTCTCAAGCACTGAGCGTTACTGAGGATGCTGTTAGTAATCCTACGCACAGCAGTTGTGATTAGGCAGTGGGTATGGTTTGCAAAAATCACTCCCTCAAGCCCCGCCCTATACCGCCAGCTCCTTATGCTCCCGGTAGGAAGAAACAAGGAGTCAGCAATTATGCCTCACAGGTGTTTTTTAATGACACGGGGCCTGATCCTCATTTACTAACGACATACGACATCTACAAGCTGCTTGCATCATTTGGGTGTTTTTCTGGCAGTGCCCATGCACACTCCCAATGTTACGATACGGATCTCCTTACATACTGAACTAAGTTCCATAGGCAGGAAGATCCGTTAGGGCAGCACTAACAATCTGCATGCCTAATCCACGCAAGAGAGAGGCAAGGAAAGGCATGTAGATTATGTGGAGTGGGTGGTGGTAAGCAGTTCCACGCGGATCTGCGATTGGACAGAAGATGCGTGCAGAGAAGTTAAAGTAGGGTTTTGGACACAGAGGAGTTCACTTCCCTGTTTTGTGCGGACTCACCGGCCTCCTTGCGTCCATAAAACGCACAGAGGCTAGGATCAGGCCCATGGTGCTGTTTTAGCTATCTGCCAGTCTTACACATAAGTCTCCATTAAAATGCCCTTAATTTATGGAAATAGAACAAGAAAATTAATTGTGTCAAGGCACAAGGGGTTTTTACAAACAACTTCTTGTCAGATTCTCCAGGGAGTCAACTAAATACTCTTTTAGGGGTCTCCTTGTCATTCAGGGAGAGTTGTCTCCATGGGGTGTGGATCGTTGCTGTGAATGGCCCTTTCTCGAAAGTTCCAAACTGGGTGGCAGTGGCAAAGCAATCAATCCCCGACACAACAAAGATGGCGCTGGGACTGGTAAGCCTAAATTTAACTCCAACTCTTATCCTAATCTTAACCCTAAGATTCCCCTTCCATTACCCTAACCCTAACTCTTCCCCACAGCCTGACTTTAAGGGCCTGATCCTGAGCTACGGCCGCCGTCGCTAGTACGGCGGTCGTAGCTCTAATGCGCATGCGCCGGGCAGATGTTGCCCTGCGTTACTATGGAAACGCCCGATCTAAGATCGGGCGTCCATAGTAGCACCGTAGGGACGCTGGAGGGGACGTCCTCGAGCGTCCCTACGCTCATGTTACTGCTGGTGGGCGGGGGGAGGTAAGTAAATGAGGGTGGGGAGGCGTGCTAAGAGGCCATACGCTCCTGTGTGAGCGTATGGCCCCTTTCTTACGCCGGGCGAAGCTAGGGTAGCCTTCAGCCGGCGTAAGGAAGGGGCCATACGCCCGCACCGGGGGAGTGTCGGTCAAAATAAACGCCAATACGCTGTGCTTTAGTAAGCACAGCGCATCGGCGTAACTCTGGATCAGGCCCTATGACTTTATAAGAGAGGGAGGGGGGGAGATTCTGCAACATAGACACCTTACTTCCTGCCCTCTATCCCTAAATAGGGGGAGTGTCGGGCCAGAGCAGCGATGTTACGCTGAGCGCTACAGCGCTCAGTGTAACATCGTAGCTCTGGATCAGGCCCTAAGACTCCCTTACCCACAGCCTGTCCTTAAGACTCCTTTCCCTGCAGCCTAACCCTAAGACTCCCTTTACCACAGCCCAACCCTAAGACTTCCTTCCCTGCAGCCTAGCTCTAAAACTTCCTTCCCTATAGCCTAACCCTAAGACTCCCATCCCTGCAGCCTAACCCTAAGACTTTCCTTGCATGACACTTACCCTAACCCTCCCCTTCCATAACTTTAACCCTAGCTCTAAAAGTCACATAATTCTCCGGTGTCCGGTCGGTGAGGTAGGAGCAACAGGTCTGCGGCGGCATTTGCAAGAAATTAATATGCCAATACTTACACATTCAGAAAAATATTCTAAAATGGCTGTGTTTTTTAAATAGAGACAGATGAAAATAAGCTTTCGGCTGCCTCTACTTGTAAAACAGCCATTTCTCTGCGTCCCTCTCAGTGCACCGTACATTGACATACACATGCATCGTAGCCTCTATTATATGTGACATATGTGAAGGGACCACCCTCTTATATGTGTATAACCTGACCGCTCTAATTAAAGTGTAATGTGCATTACTATTCTGCTGCAGGGCACTTTCTGTGCTGGGGTGTCAGATCTGATGCTGTGTTATGAGTCAATAAAAATGAAGGCAGCTCACAAGCTAGTGCTTTTTACGTCTGACATTCTCCTTATTCATTACCACAGCACATTAACCACTAATTACTGTTACTAATATTATCTCTTTGGTGGGACGGTTTTAAGAAAAAATTACTTAATTCCACATCAAAGGTAAAAGTTTTTAATTCATAAGCTGAGTGATGAAGGCTATAATTACACTCACATATGGCAGTGTTAGGTAACAGAAAATCTACCTCATAGAGCAAACAGCTTCCTCAGTCCAGGAACTCACTTTTATTTCTGTGATCTTTGATTTACCAGTAATGCTAGGGGGATATGGGATGCTTAATGTGCATCTCAACATCCTGATTAGATGGGATAAGAGAGGATGTGGACACGCCAGAGGAATCAAATGTAAACGGCTTCTAGGAACTGACCTATTGCTTACACAAAAAGTTGGTAATAGACAGAAGTGAACATCCACGGCAGCTGTCGTGGAACTATAAGTCCCAGCTCGGGAACACGCTTAAACAGACATATTTTAGGTATTTAAGGGGATAATCCCTGTTTAATGGAAATCTCCAGAGTTTTCTTTTAGCACTGCAAGTGTATGGGATATTTGCATATTCTTAGAGGAGCCAAAATCTTTCAAGGACAGCAGTTGAAATCACATTTATATCATACTCAATTTATTATTACTACCTCCTAGGAGATCTTGCAGGGGAGCGAGAGTCATGGTATGTATGATGACGCAATAGGTGTCTTCAAGCCCCGCCCCCATTCTTAGTCTTGTTATGGATCACAGAACTGATAGCAGGGGGTGGGATTTGAGGCAGAAATTTGCAATAATCATATAATTATACCCCATCCCCATTGAATAACAATGATGTGAACCACAGCACTTATATTGGTGGAAGGCTTATTGTTACAATGTGTGGCCTCAATCCCTGCAAAAGGGGACATTTTCTGATACTGATGACCGAAAAATGTTCCCTTGTAGTAAGTCTGGATCTGGTCCACAAGGTGGTCTCTTCGGCCCAGAATCTATGGGATGGATCCAGACTGAAGTAAGTGCTTGAAATTAATTACTCCTGGGCCAAACCATGTTGATTGCAGGAGAGTCAAATTAATTGTATTCTTTGCATGCAGGGATAGATTTTTGAATTGCTTACTGCACACAGATACTGACCAGCTTTACTATCACACTGTTATTTAGACTTGGGATAGGAAACATCACCTCTCAACTCTAATACTGTTTGCAACAGATGAAATATAACTCCCTTGCAATCAACATGGTTTAGCCCAGGAGTAACTAAGTTCAAGTACTTACTTAAGTCTAGATCTAGCCCTATGCGCTTCAACTGCCGGGGCTGCTTTTTATCCCCTGTTCGACCCAGCTTATATCTAAATTCCAGAGTTTCCATTTTTTTTGTTACTTTTAGTCAACCTTGAAAAAAATATTTTCTTTTGTTTGTTTATTTTTATATAGCTGCTCTGTTTATGTAAGTTGCTTAAAATTGTTGATAGTGTGTTTAAAATATTCACCCAACAGGAGAATAGGACTTATTCAACAGTATAACTAGAAAATGAAAGGACAAAGAAAAGTCTATAGCTGTTAAGGAAATATAAAATGTGACCCATATAGATGGGCCTTGGGATGAATGTAATCATGACAAGGTTGCTGTTCAGGGAGAGATGCTTGAGGTATGAATGTGAGCTAATCTATTCCTGGGGGCTAAGATAGAGGTTTAGTGCAGTGGATGTGCAAATCCGCTGTTCAAAATGTGTTTGACCTATCTAGAGTCTTGACAGTAGCAACTCTGGATAGGTGATACTGAATATAGGCCTTGGTTTGAAACATGTAAACGGATGTGTATAGGCAGAGGCTGCGAGGTGTAATGCAGCAGACTATTCAAATATTTGTCACAAAACAAAACCCCTGTAACATTTACACAAAATGTGCTACAATACGCTGATATTCAGTATATAGTAGTATACATAGGTGTATCTATAATGGGTGCAGGGTGTGCAGTGCACACGAGCCCCTCAGAACAGGGGGCCCTGTGACATTCATCCTGCACCCAGGGTTGGCAGGGGAAGGAGGGCCAGTTGGCATCTATTTCTTCCCCCTAAGACCTCCCCTGAGGTGGCACTGTCCCTATTCACGGGCCGAAAAGGGGGCGGGGTTTACAGCACAGTTAGGCCCTGCCCCTTTTGAGGTCCGCGAATTGGGACAGTCTTGTCTCAGGCAAGGGGGGGGGGCATGTACAAATCCTGCACAAGGGCCCCCTCACTTCTTAAAACGCCCCTGGTAGTATACATATGACCAGAAGTGTGTTTAATAAGATAGAATTTATTCTTAAATGTAACAGTAACAGGGCCATATAATTACTGAAAGTCTCCTCTGTCTAAAGCTGGTCATACACTGGGACGATTATCGA
>WWET01000458.1:680094-694249 GCA_011038615.1 Limnodynastes dumerilii | reverse complement strand
GGGCTGATTAGCTGTTTTGTTTTTAAGTTTGAAATGATAAAGAGAGACTAGGTAGAAGTCACCGTCAAGGATTGTAGCCCCAACATCAGGAAAGCCCCTGAGCTTGCAATATACTTCTTGTAGTGGGGCTCTGTGAGCTGTGTGAGATTGGTTATAAAGGCTTCTGGCCTCTCTGCCCCACATCCCGATTATATAATAGTGAAGGCGAGTGCTGTTTTCGCTCGCCCTGCACGAGGCACTCGGCAGGCAGGCCAGCTATGTCCAGACGGCAGGCCTTGGGGATAATATCTTTGCGGGGGTCACTCTAGGGCAGATCCTCACTTACCCCGCTTCTGAGGACCGTTTGAGCAAGGTTCAGAGCTTGTGCACCCGCTAGGTGAGTCACCTCTATGTGCGGCGGTTGCCGGCTGTTGCTGTGAGGCAGCCAGGGGTCCAATATCTGCATTGCGGGAAGAAGCGCCGTTTAGGCCGCAGCGGTAGCCGGCTGGACTGATGTGGCAGCAGGCTTGAGCGGGGCACGGAGCCTCTCAGGCGATCCTTAGGTCGGGCGGCTGGTGTTAGGAAGCCCAAATGACGGTGTAGCAACTTGGGGGATGAGATGCGGAGTGTGGGCAGCAGCGTGCTGGATGCAGGCCGCGGCGCGCGGCTGAGCCGCCGGCTCCGGGGGTGCCCTTTTAAATCCGCCTATGAGCTGGAAAGTTGACAGCGGGGAGCAGGAGTGTCGTTGGAGGAGGCCAAGCTGCAGATGTCCCCTAATAATAGGGTTTGTGGGGTGTTTAAGCGTCCTCCGGCCGGAGCTCAGCAAAGACACGTCTAGGCGCTTGGACTGTCAGGACACGCCCCCCGATCATTTTTTTTTATAGGTGTTGTACAGTATCTGTGGTTTGATCCGGGGTCTGATATTTAATCAGGGGTCAGATTTTAAAAGTGGCTAAAAACTGGGTGGAGGGTATCAAAAATTTTGTTGGGTTTATATATGTGGTCTAAAAGATGCACTATGCTATCTCTCTGTTATACAGGTCACCAGGAAGTCCTTTTCTGTTGGATTAGATCTGCCTACTACCAATAAAGCTAGGGATAACTCATCCTGCCTACTTTCCTTTTGGCTCCACCTACTGTTGATTTGGTCCCACCTACATGAGGCCACTTCCAAAAAAAAAAATTCCAGTGCCACTTTAATTTCCCATTACGCCCCCCTGCTCACCAGTGACCCCCTTGCAATACAAAGAGCCCACCAGTGGCTGCCATACTGTGTCAGTTTTAGTAGCTATGTTAATATTTTCCTCTCTATATTTGTTACATTTATCTCTTTCTTATACCCCTTTCACATCTCCAAATGTGAAAAACCCGGGTCTAAAAACCTGGGTTTTTCCTGGAGAAGAAATACTGGGTACAAAAAAAAAACAAAAAAAAAAGTTCTCAAAAACACGGGAAATTCCCGGGTGTGATGCTTTCATATCACCACTGAATTTCCCGGGCTTTAGTGGATCAGGGCATGCTGGAAGTGCTAGCATGCCCTGTCATCCGTTAAAACATTACACAAATGCATACCCCTCCTAGCACCTTAATAAAATATAGGGCTGGCCCCTACCCTAAAAAAAATACTAAACATTTAATGCCCCCTATAAAGATTAAAGTACATTTAATACCGCAAATAATAATTTTAAAAAAATGACCGCTAATTGTACTATGTAAAAAATAATCAATAAAAAGTTATTTACCATCTATGCCCTTCCCTAGAGGGAAGTAGATTTAACTAAAAGATTCCACAGGACTTGATGATACCAATCATGATATCAAGCTATGGAGCGGTACTCAAGCACTCCCATTGGTTTCGAGTGAGGACTGTCTCCCCAGCGGACCAGGGCGGATCTGAAAGGATGGACCAGTGGATGGACAGCTCAGTTCATGAGGACTTAAACAATAAGGGAGGCGCAGTTAGCCAATCAAGGCTTGCTGTGTTATTGGCTCTGCCCCCACCAGAGGGTATAAAAGTCTTAGCAGCAGAAGCAGGGATAAGTCTGCACTGGGACGTTGTGGGAGGAGAAAGGCCATTAGAAAAAGGAGGACAGCCAGAGGAAGATGGAAGAACTGCAGCGTAGAAGGCACTGGAAGCCCCGCAGCTGCAGGGAGAAGACCTGCAGGCAGAAGGCTGTGAAGTGTTCCAGAGGGCTGTTATTCAGTGTGACAGCAGTAACCCCTTCACTCCGGGGCAATGAGCAGGACCCCTGCAAGTAACTGTGCCCTGACTACCTTAACTCTACCTCTTGAAAGGACTCTGTGTGTGAGTCCACTATGCTTGTATCTCTGTAGTGGGGAACTCACCAAGGCTGTAAAGCACAGATTCTAATTTAAGTTGTACAGGAAATTCAGTGGTGGTCTGATAAATATAGTATTTACAAGAGTTCAGTTTGTTGCCGTTCACTTAGTAAGCGGTTAGTCTCCTCGTTGGGAGCTCAGTTGGTAAGGGGTGTGGGTCCCCGCTAAGAACAGCCCTATTTCGATAGGGCTGTTCTCTCTCAGCCAGTTTCAACTGACTGGGATATCATTAAGGCATAATCAATCGATCCCTGGAGCACTGAACACAGTGCTCTGAAAGTTAAGGCAAAAGAAGATGGTGAGTTACCTTTTTGTTTGTCTGTATTCCCTCTTATTAGTTTGTGCTCCCCTTCCCTTTCATCATGGGTGCAGACAGAGTCTACAGGCGTGCGTAAAGGTTCTGTTCCGCTCGCCAGGCATTGGCAAAAAGTGGTCTGAGGCCGCAGCCAGTGATGATGTACACCTGTGAATTAATGTTCCCCGCTCTTTTCCACAGGGTGACATTAAGTGTTGGACATGCTAGTTACTCTTTTCTCCTTCAAATCTGAAATTTGATTCTATAGGATTAGTTCTGAGAAGCGCCATATTTGGTATTATGTATCCGTTAAACTGGTTCTGCAGGACCCGGTAGGAATCCTTGGGGTAGGTGGTTGTCTGGCTGTCTTGCACTGCAAGCAGGGTAATGTTTACAAAGCTCTGCTCCTTCCTGTTATGGATCAAGGGTTGCATTAAACCACATAATAAAGCAACATGAAGCCCCACTCTGGACCAAATCCAGGAAAGTGATGTTATCCACATTTTACCAGTCTATCGGACATACCAAGGTACTTGACAGGTGTGTTCCTCTCCCTTAAACTCTATCCCAGCCCCTCTACACTGCTTTTTCCTCTCAGTCCTCTTCCTTTCTATACTCTATTCTTGCTCACTCCAAGGGCTCCATTTACTAAATGGTGATCACTTCATTTTCAGGAGATAAAGACCGTTTTCACCTGAAAACGGTCTTTATCTCCTGAAAATGAAGTGATCACCATTTAGTAAATGGAGCCCTTGGAGTGAGCAAGAATAGAGTATAGAAAGGAAGAGGACTGAGAGGAAAAAGCAGTGTAGAGGGGCTGGGATAGAGTTTAAGGGAGAGGAACACACCTGTCAAGTACCTTGGTATGTCCGATAGACTGCTCTAATGATGGCGGGCCTGCTGATCGTTGAATTTACAAAGTGTCTGCGCGGATTTTAACAATCCGTTCCGATACGTTAAATAACGCCATCTCAAGATGGCGTTAGGGTAGGTATTACAGCGGTCCCCCCATATATTCCCCTTTTTCTCCCTCTAATAGCTGTTATTAGGGGGAGGAAAACGGGGGTATATATCGGGAGACTGCTGTAATGCAAAACACTAATTAAAATGTACAAAAAAATAAAAAATATAAAAAAACATTTTTTACATAGTTTATTAATACATTTTTAATAAAAATTCTTTAATATAATAATAATTTAAAAAAACAATACAAAATACACAGATTACTTACCTGTCCCGGTGCCGCGTCTGCTTCGGTTTCCCACGCATGCGCAGTGTTACTTGCCTTTTGGGACAAAATTTTCTGTCCCAAAAGACAACTACTGCGCATGCGCGGGAACTAATGTTTCACTCGATCCCGGCGAAAGTCCCGCAGATCATCGTGGGACCTCGCCGGACAGGTGAGTTATATTAAATTTGACGAAAAGAGGTGCAAGACTCGCTGCGAGGTGCAGCGAGCCTTGCACTGAACAATAATGCTCATAATGAGCGTTATAATAAATGGACCCCCAAATGCTTTTGGGTCTGATTGAGGGGAATAGATCTATTTATTATACATTAACATAATTAATTGGTCTGATGGGGGGAAAGGAAATACATTGCTTTTTAAGGGGGATAAATACAGTAGTACCTACCCTTTTCCAAACAGGGTCACTACATTATAGGTCAAATACTTAAGACAATAGTGCAATTGCAAAGTGAGCAGAACAGATTCTGATTTTGCTGGATTTTCATGTCACTGTTAGGACTTTTTCACTGTTATTCTAATTCATACTGAACTTCTCCAGAAGGGGGAGTCACTTACACAGAGATGGACACTGTTGTTCTGGTGTGTGTGAATGAAAAGGGAATTGGCCTAGTTCAGATGTAGGTCAGGTCTTTCTTTCTAACACAGTCTTCAATATCATTATATTCCCTACCTATATTTCAAATTTGATCTTTAATTTGAGTCCAAATGATCAAGTTAATTGGGCAGTAAGGCAAAGTCATGGGGCCAGATTTACTGAGCTGTGGGTTTGGAAAAGTGGAGATGTTGCCCATAGCAACCAATCAGCTTTTAGCTCTCACTTTCCTATTAGATACTAGAGAATGTCAGCTAGAATCTGATCGATTGCTATGGACAACATATACACTTTTCCAAACGTGCAGTAAATCTGGTCCATGGAGTAAGCCTCGTACTAATATCATGGGAAGATGTATGAAAGCCTACACCCTACTTCCCAAGCAGTTCCTGCCCCAAGCTGAGAGTGGAGAACAGTAAACCTTACAGGCTTACTTTTTTACATGTGTCACTAGTTTTATTTCTGTATTACACCTGCTCTCAAAAAAATGACAATTTAAATGCCCCCCTTATGCGTATATTTGGCCACGCATAGTAATGTGTAACACCTGTCATATGCATGCGAAGTGCGTCTTAAGCATGCCACATTCATAAATCCTCTGTTATTATTAAGTCTGGGAAAAATAGCCCCAGCACACTGCCATAAACCAGTAACAGACTATACTGTTCTATCTGTAAAATAAAACACAGAAATGTCCGTTACACATATTTGCACAAATATGTGATAAGCCACCAGCCACCGTCAAGGGCTTTCTGCATATGGTGGTCCTAACTCTAACCATGAGAGTCCCAATGTTGGGTCACATATATATGTTTTTAAATTGAGAGCCAAACTTACCTCAGGAGACACCCCTTACAGTCTCCAAAATGGCTGCTGTGGAACAACTCCCCCTCGCAGCTGCTGCTCCCAGACATGCCCACCAACAGTACAGTTATTAAGTCTGGATCAGGCCCAAAGTTATAATAATGTGATTACATATATGGTTGATTGCTTGCACTAGATTCTAGGGGATGTGGTTTGCCGCTGTGATGATCTGATGTTAGACAGATTATTCCCCAGCAATGTAATGGTGACAGCAGCACTTTTTACTCAGTTCCAGATGAGAAAGCATGGACACAATGAGCTCCAATGGCGACAGGTAGTATTTTCCTCTAATCTTTACCCTAACCTTCCCCTTCTAGCAGCCTAACCTCAACTATTCCCTCTCTGCAGCCAAATCATCTTCTTCCTTTAAATTTCCCCTCTTTGCAGCCTAACCCTAAACCTTCCTCTTCTAGCAGCCTATCCTTAACTTTCCCCTTCTTTTGACTGTCCCCTCTCTACAGCCTAACCCTAATCTTTTTCTTCTAGCAGCCGAAGCCAGCTCCACAGCCTAACCCTAACCTTCTCCTTCTAGCAGCCCAAGCTCGCCGAAGAGAGTACTGAGTGCTGTTGGGAAAGTGTACCTTGCTGAACTAGGGCCAATCGTACCCATTACCAGTAAAATATTGCTTTCTCCCACAATTTCAGCTGTTAGATGTATTAGTGTTGAACATCTGATAATCGTAGATAGATACATCTCGACCATGGGGTTCAAGACAATTACAGATTTAGCAACCTTGCCACTCCCTTCAATTTTTCCTCTCTGCCTACTGAGCCCTAGACATAGCCCCAACAGATCATTTAGCTCCGCTTTTACCAGTCCTGACTTATATTAAATATATCAGTAAATAACGATCATGTTGATGTAGCTGGTATGCAGAATATGCATTTAACTCTGCGATAATTACCAGTGGTGTAACTAATGTTGATAGAGCCCAGAGCAAATTTAAAACAATGGTCCCCTTCCCTTCCTCATTATATTGTTTTCATAAAATAATATTTTTGTAAAAAAGAATAATTTATTACTTTGAATACAGCACAATATGGAGATCTTATATATGACCATCACACAATAAAGGGCAGGGCTGTAACTAGAGGTGTGCAATAGGGGCGGCCGCCCAGGGCGCAAGGCGTACTGGGGCACCAATAAGTTAATATTTATGGTTAAATTGGCTTGGAATTCAGGGTCATGGGGCATGTTTTTTTTCCTTTTTGTCCCTGGCACTAAAATTTCTAGTTACGGCTCTGGTGGGGAGGAAACTATAGACAGGGCTGCCGTTCTCAAATGTGGGGCACGGGACCCAGCCGCCGGGCCCCACTCCTAGGTGACGTTATTGGTGAAGTCACATAGGCAGACACGCTTTAACAGCGGGCCGGTACGCAGGGAAGAATTTCCCTGCTCATTGGCCGGCTACTGAATAGCACTGAGCAGCAAGTATCGGCGGCAGGATACCGGCTTGGATACAGACTTAGACGTCACTGCTCAGTGCAGTTCAGCCAAGACACTGACACCTTTCCTGGCTGTTGCAACAGAGCATTATTATTGGCGCTGGCCAGGCAAGGTGTATGTGACCTGTGTGCAGCATTTGCAGGAAGGTGCCACAGGGAAAGTCCTGTCATTGGGGGTGTTACACGCTGCATATGGCAGCAGCGTGTGAGTGTGTCTCTTTGCTTTAGCAGGGTACTCCAGTCCTGGTTTCCCCTGCAGCATTTCTCCCTGCTAATGAACCTGCTTAATTAAACTGCAGCTGGGATTATTTGAGCTGTCCTTTGCCATGTGCAATCAGCAGCCAATGGGGATGTGGCTCTCCCTTTAAATAGCTGCCACCTTTTAGCCTCTCTGCCGGTCATAGCTCATAGCTTCCTGCTTCTGCGTCTCTGTCTATCCTGCCTGCTGTTCGTGTTCCCTGTGATTTGCTATTCGTGTGTTTGCCTTCCAGTCTCCCTCTGTGTCCTTTCTGCTGCCCAGCCTTCCCTCACCTGCCTGCCTTCTGTCCTCCCTCCTGTATGTGAGTGTGTCTGTCTCAGCCTTACCTGTCTGTTTATTACCTTGTGTCAGTCTCAGCCTTGCATGTCTGTGTATTACCTGGAATCTGTTACCTTGTACTTGTATACCCTGCCTGATATTTGTTTATTCACACCAGTGTATTACCTGGAATCTGTTACCTGCAATAAACCTCTTTCTTTCATATTGGCTTCTGCATTCCTTGTACCAAGCCTCAGGTATTCATAAAAGGGGGCCGATAGTGCCCCTTTAGATACCCTGCCAGTCTCACCCTAATTACACCACTGGTCATTACATTAATCAAAAATATGTTTTAACAGAGTGAGTGATTAATTATGACAGTGATATAGCCACCAGCTGAATGGGCTGCTGTATGATTGCAGAATGATTGGCACATAGAAAATTGCTATTGTGAAGGGGTACCTATTTACACCCGATCCCAAAGCGACAGGCTTTTGAGTTAAGGTTAGGCCTTCAGAAGTGATAGATAGGGTTAGGCTTCAGGGAAGGTTAGGGCTTAAGTGAAAGGTTAGGGTTAAGCTGTGGGACATGGGGGTTAGGGCTCAAGAAGGGGAAGGTTAGGGTTAGGCTGCTGGAAATGTAGTGTTATGGTTAGGGGAGGCTTAAGGGTAGGGCTAGAATAGAAGTTCTTACCTGTTTGCGGATCACTCTTTGTGACTCTGTAACATTCAACTGCCGCACAATGGTCTGTCACAAAACAATATCCACACCCGTTGGATTGCAAGTAGTCATTATGTGTCAGTAAATAAGCTTGGCTGAAAGTATTGAATATGTATGTCTTTACTGTGCTTGTAAATAAAAATAAATCTTAGTTTGTTGCTTTGCACATGTTCTCGAATATAGTAGAGAGTTCATGTTATTAGTGCTGCCCAGGATGATACGGGAACAAATGCCGCTGTCCATGGAATTATGTCCTATTCAGGTTTCTAACCCAGTTCATCAACCTCTAGGTTTCTAATCTCTCAATAACCTGAAATATAATTTTACTAATTATACTGATATTTTCCCCCAGTCTGTAGTCTATAATCATCTTAATTTATACAGTGAATATGATTACAATATCAAACATCACATTCAGGTATCAGCCCTCTGAGACAATGAAATTTCTAAAATTTTGTTTTATTTAAATCTGCCCTGAAAATAAAAATACTTAGAAATGTTTCCTAAACTCATTCTAGGAAAAACAAGTGTTAACAATGCAAGAATATTTGCACATATATTTTAGATGGACAGGTTCCTAGCATTGAGTTAGACATTGAAAGAAGAGTTCAAAGAGCATCAGCCAGGCACCCTGTTTCAAGTCTAGAGAGACAATAATTTAATGTTTGTGTTAGATAAGACCGTTCGATGCCACAGGTCATCAATGGTTGTCGCCTCTCTCATCCTACGATTTCCACCTGTGAGCACAAGTAAATCATTACGTTAATATATTCAAGACAGATGACTATTTGCAAAATGAAAATGTATACACATATGAAATCGAGCTGTTAAAATCACACATTAAGGTGTTGACTGCAAAGCACAAAATACCTTTCAGTTCTAGAAAGACTATCGATCCAGTGTGATCTGCAGCCTGCAACCAGTCCCTTGGCCTATACAAAGTTCAATGCCCTAGTAATGATTCGATTCAGCAAATATTTGAAGTCTGTAATGATTATACTTTGTAAATATGTAACAATCAACCTTTTCTCTCATCTGAATTTTTTGCCAATTAAAGGCAACTTTGCGCTCTGTTCACTCAATAAATGTATACTACATATTCATTGACTGAACAGTCCATAAAATTCAATAAACAATTTACAGTTAGTCCCAATTCTGGTAATATAAAATTAGATAAAGCAGATGTCCATAAAGACAAAGCATTTTCTTTTGAGCTCTGCAAAAATTCCCCCCTTGCAGTACTCCTCCTGTAAATGTAACCAAAAATGTCTACACAAATTAACCGTTGGAACCAATAGGGATTTGTTGTTTTTGGCATAGTATAGGAAAATAATTGTTTCTTGATAAATAAAATCTCAGCATCCTTTATAAAAAAGGACCTATGCTTTTCTTGTAAAAAGGAGTAACCCTGTAAAGATCATTTATAATATAGGGAATTGTATATCTGGATATGTAATATAAGTTTCCTGTGCTAGATGTAAGGTGAGAACGGATATGTGAATTACAGAAAACTGATTATAACTTAAAAGAGTGGACGAATCCAAAACTCCGATTTTGCAGCGTTCGGAAATCCAATTGCAGGGCACATGGGGATTTTCGATCAGAGACCTGCTGTATCCAGGCATACCATGCAAACACATCGCTAATCAGTCACCTCGCATGGACAGGCTCATATTCTACCTTTTTGATTTGTGCGAGCCTAAAATGGCAAAAGGTCAGAAGTCTGGCTTGGCACTCAGTCCGTTAGCACGCATATACTGTACTTGTAATACCAAGTCCCAAACACTTGTAAATGCAATTTGACCCATCTCAGGCTGTTGAAACTGTAATTTGATAGAAGTTTGCTTAGAGTGGATTGCACAGATTGGGCTGTGCAGTTGTGTACACGTGTGCAGACTTAATACTGAATACAATACTATGGCATAGATAAGAGGGGAAATTCCAAAGTATTATTAGAATATAGTGTATTATGATCGTCTTATATGTACTCCATGGACATATTTATTAGATATAAGTTTTGAATTGAGCAGTACTCCATCAAAATGTCTGGATTTCTAGGGGATGGAAAAAGAAGAAACATAATCTGAAATCCTTGTTATATTCCTGGAACCATTCCATTAATTTGTCTGTAATTAAACGTTGTACATACACTGTGCTTCCCATAAGCCCACCTGTTTCTTGCCCTTCCATTTTATTTGGTATATTCCTGAATAGAAACTAATAGTCATCCTCAGGGTTGCATAAAAATCGGATTTAAATTTTTTTTTAGATTTATTTGATTTAAAGCAGATTTTGGGGATTTAAATTGGATTTTTTTTATAAAAATTTTTTTTTTTACATAACCGATTTCATTTTAACCTTGTTTTAGTAATACATGAACAATTTTTGAAGTGAGAACAGTAACAAAATGTACACAGTAATAGAATAAATACACACAGTTGCATCAAGAACTACAATTAGGCTCTGAATTTCGCTCAATCAGTTGTTTGAGTCTGAGTCAAACATGCAGAGGCGGCCCATGGCATAGGCGGCCGCTGGGTCAGGTGTCCCTAGGGGGCCCCGTGCCTACACTGCACCATCAACCGCCATTGTACTGCAAATGTGAAGAAAGCTGCGTCCAGGAACTGTGTATGTGTTGCTATGGCAACACAGCGCCATTTTTGCTATGGCAACACAGTGTGAAAACGGCACTATGTTGCCATAGCAACACATACACAGTTCCTGGACGTAGCGGCCTGGGCACAGTGTATGTGACTACAGTGTCCGGGAAGTAAAGGCCCGCGTGGTGCCGTGGCAGCCAGTACAGAGCCGTCGGGATGATGAACCTGGCGGCACTGTCCTGGCTGCTGCTGTGGCCCCGTGCAGGGCCTTTAGTTCACACATGCAAGCCTGGCGGCCCCGCAAAACCCATTGTCGCCCCTGCAAACATGTATATGTTTTTGTCCACGTCCTTACGTTTGTCCTCAACAGAAGAGGCTCTGTAGCATGCCGTGGCAGCCAGTACAGAGCCGTCGGGATGATGAACCTGGCGGCACTGTCCTGGCTGCTGCTGTGGCCCCGTGCAGGGCCTTTAGTTCACACATGCAAGCCTGGCGGCCCCGCAAAACCCATTGTCGCCCCTGCAAACATGTATATGTTTTTGTCCACGTCCTTACATTTGTCCTCAACAGAAAAGGCTCTGTAGCATGCAACCAGCTTAGCTGCTTTTTCCTTTCCCAATCTGCTGCGTGTTTTGGATTGTATAAAACCGTACGTTGAAAAGAACCTTTCAATTCCTACACTTCCACCTACATGTCTATCTCTAAGCTAAAGTTATCGTTTTCAACGTTTTGATTTAAATCATGATTTCATCATTTGATTTAAATTATTGATTTAATAATTTGATTTAAATAGTTTGATTTAAATTGTGCAACCCTGGTCATGCTGTTTTCCACTTCACACATTTGCTTTGTTCAAGGTATCAGCTTTTAAAGCACACAGGTCCAGTTGCTTTTGGGTGCATTAAAAATATCGTTGAATAATGATGGAGCATGTTTAATAAAAAAAAAAAATTATAATAATAAGAAACATTGTTAACATACGTCAGTATCGATAACTATGTGATGTATCCGCATCTTTTGCTGACAGACTTTATGCAAAAGATGAAGGCCGCTTCACCTAGTAACCAATGTGATAGCAGCGTAAGCAGTTTGGACTCATGACTACTTGTGCAGCCATTTACATTGAGGAGATTAAGGCTCCATGCAAGTGAAACTACTTGTGCAGCTGTACTTTTTGCAACGCTCCCAGAAAAATGAGTAAGTCTACTGTCATTTTCTCCTTATGTGAGCAAGGTCACACGATATGTATCGAAAATCCCAGTGAACATTGTTGAATTGCTGAGAGCATTGTGTAGGGGGGAGCACAGTATGATTATATAATACAGACATGTCATGCTCAAAACTCCAATTGGGCCAAAAAAATCTAAGTCTAATATTGCGTGTACCGCAAGAAAAATAAAAAGTATCATATGTAATTTTTTTTCCAGCTCCCAGTAATTCCCCATTCATATGTCTCAAGCTCCCAGTATTCTCAGTCATGTCTCCCCAGCTCCCAATATCCCCCATCATGTCTCTACAGCTCCCAATATCCCCTATCATGTGTCTCCAGCTCCCAGTATTCCCCATTCATATATCTCCAGTTCCCCAGTATTCCCTATTCAAATAGCTCCAGCTCCCAGTAATTCCTCATTCATTAGTCTCCAGCCTCCGCTGTTTATACCTTACTTATCTTTGATGCCCTCCATCCGTGTCTCTCCTCCGTCTTCCAGCTTTTCTGTGTGATGCTGGCCTTAAACTGTTTCCTGCTGTTGGCCGATGCAGCAGTTATACAGGAAAGCTGAAAATGGCTTTGCTGTAAGCTGTCCTGCTTAACTTCGGCGGGGGCTGATAGCAGGCCCTTTTCAGCAACAATTGCCGGACATCTCTATGTGAGATGGGGGCAGCAAAATCAACACTTTTGGGTTGCAAGTTTGACTTGTCTGATGTAATAGATCAGATGTGCACCTACTAGAGCCTGTCAGTTGCTAAATGATATAAAATGTCATAAATATATTGGCTAGAAAGTCTTACCTCTGGTGACTATTATATGTCATTTAGGATTATATAAAACATGGCTCGTATTTCCAACTCAGTAAATGAAATACAGTAAAATTAAGAATATAGGCACGTTTAAAATGCCGATATAGATATATAAGACAGCGCTTATAATTTTATCTATAAATAATGCAAAGATAACTCACCAATTTATATACTCCAAAAGGTGGCTGTAATGAATATGCTAGACACTGGCATTTAAGGATAACAAATATATTCATTAAAAATACATAAAACATATATAGCAAGGACCCCAAATTTTAAATAGATATTGCACTGTTCAGGTAGAGATTTAAAATGTCTCTAAAGTACTAACATTCACCTTAAATTAATGTATACTCTGATGATCACAGTTACTGATGAAGTTGGTAAATGGATGAAGATCAATTGTATAGCATGATATTGAGGATATAACGGGAGGTAAAGGTTTTTAGAGACCAAAGTGATTAACCCACTGGTGTCCGTGTTAATAGGGAACCGATGTTCGCTTCCAGTGGGATACACTTATCAACATTGGTGTACAAATCAATTCTCTATTTAACCACTGGTGTCAGCGTGGTGCCGGAGGTTACCCAGCGGTTCGATGGGCAGTGGTTGCAAGCCGATACCCGCTTCCAGTGGTATATGTTTTAGAGATAATAGATACTGAAACCTTAATCAAGAGAATTCACATATACTGATGCCTTTTGTATGCAATGTAAGGTATGCTTACGATGCTGGTAGGTCTCCGATTCTCCCATGGTATGCTTTATCAGATGGTGCGTGCTACACTTTGATCAAATAAGATTTGAGCAGTCTGGTGAGTACCTCACAAAATATCTCTGCACTTCAATTAAATGGGAATGCACATGTGGTGTCCAGTCCCCCTGTGGGTGGCCAACCCCAGGTACTCACGTGAAACCAAGTTCCCAATAGGCAGAAGGTCAGGGCGATCTAGTGATCAACAGATGTCCATTCAATGGATGGATGCTGTAAATTTGTTGGGTCCACAAACGCTGCTTCTTACGCGTTTCGTTCTTCTCTAAGAACTTTTTCTAATCTGTTTCTACGTTTAAAATGCCTCTGATTATTATAATTATTACACTGATAGAAAAACAATATATATTTTATTTTGGAAACTCCTAATTCCCTCCCTAATTTAGCTCTACAGGGATTTCTACACTCTGAAAACTCCTGGAAGATAAGCTAGAGCACAATACCTGACTGGTGACAGGGTGAATGGTAGACTGCTTGTAGGTAAATAAATATAAAATATTTAACAATTTCACCAAACAACAATGTTAATTTCCCCAGAACACTTGCCATTAATCAGTAACTAACTTTACAATGCTATATTTAAAATAAAATTCAGAAACATTAGTTACACACATTTGATAAGCCTCCGGCCACTTTCAGGGCTTTTCTAGTTTGGTGGCTCTAAACTATCAGAGCCCTTTTATTAGGTCATAAAGTGTTTTCAAAATGAGAGCTAATGAGAGCTAACTTTAGGAGGCACCCCTGCCAGACATGCTTTTATATA
>WWET01000458.1:641649-668332 GCA_011038615.1 Limnodynastes dumerilii | reverse complement strand
GCCGTGGCAGCCAGTACAGAGCCGTCGGGATGATGAACCTGGCGGCACTGTCCTGGCTGCTGCTGTGGCCCCGTGCAGGGCCTTTAGTTCACACATGCAAGCCTGGCGGCCCCGCAAAACCCATTGTCGCCCCTGCAAACATGTATATGTTTTTGTCCACGTCCTTACATTTGTCCTCAACAGAAAAGGCTCTGTAGCATGCAACCAGCTTAGCTGCTTTTTCCTTTCCCAATCTGCTGCGTGTTTTGGATTGTATAAAACCGTACGTTGAAAAGAACCTTTCAATTCCTACACTTCCACCTACATGTCTATCTCTAAGCTAAAGTTATCGTTTTCAACGTTTTGATTTAAATCATGATTTCATCATTTGATTTAAATTATTGATTTAATAATTTGATTTAAATAGTTTGATTTAAATTGTGCAACCCTGGTCATGCTGTTTTCCACTTCACACATTTGCTTTGTTCAAGGTATCAGAAAGCAAAGCACACAGGTCCAGTTGCTTTTGGGTGCATTAAAAATATCGTTGAATAATGATGGAGCATGTTTAATAAAAAAAAAAAATTATAATAATAAGAAACATTGTTAACATACGTCAGTATCGATAACTATGTGATGTATCCGCATCTTTTGCTGACAGACTTTATGCAAAAGATGAAGGCCGCTTCACCTAGTAACCAATGTGATAGCAGCGTAAGCAGTTTGGACTCATGACTACTCCATTCTGTCCCTGTGTCTAACCAGAAACTCTTTCTCTCATCTATATTTATCGAAACCACGCTTTCTGCCCCTGTATCTATTTTATATCTATATCTATTCTATACAACCTTCCTTTCTCTCCTTTTCCTACTTTACCATTGATAAATTATGCCTAATGATATAGGCCCAGATTCACACCACATATTGCATATACGTCTGGTGTTTACTGATATTTGATGGTGCGCATGCGTAGCATCTTTTTTACATAATCTACGTATCTTTTCATTATGTAGATTGCGTATATGCAGTCTTTAACGTTACATAAAAAAGATACTACGCATGCCGCAGTATCAAATATCGGTAAGCAACGGCCGTGTATGAATCCGGGCCATAGACTTTTTCAAAGATGAACAGCCCTATTTCTGTGATATAGCTTTTCTTGTTTGTATTAGTGCAGTAAAATTACTTATTTTTCATCAACATTATAATCATCATCATCATTATTTGAATTTTAATGAGATATGTTTTAATAAATTATGCCAATATGATATGCTTTATCCATGCTATTACTGAAAGCAATACTGAAGCTGTGTATGCAGGACAATATTATAAATAAAGTATCAAAAATCTAAATTTCATTCAAGTAATACATGCTTGTAAATAATATTGAGAGATATTATATATGCCCTGTTTCTAGGCAAGATAATAGAATAGTGGATAAAAAAAGTCACCTGAATTTTGTTACATTCCTGATTTACACATTTTGGTAAAATTTTCTTGGTTATTAATTATGTTATTGGGCTGTATATTGTACACATAATATATTTTTTTATTTTCATATATTGGAAATAGCTATTCTATCATTTTAAAGGCTGCGCTGTGTAAAGCTTTAAATCTTGTTTAACTGTCATGAAGAATAATTCCAGGAACGCAACCATTTTCATTGCCAACTGGAAAGTGACCCACAGTTTACCAATGTGGTGTGCAAAGAATTGAAGGTCTTAGCCGTAGGGTTAGTGGTCTTTCCAGTGAACAGTCAGCTATATTCATTTAGGAAATGTTTAAATATTTATGAAACCGATCTACCTAGAAATCCCCATCAAACATTGTCCATGGAAATGGAATTCTCTTGCTTTATGATAACCTTTTTGAATCTAGTTTTAATTAGGTTTGTTTTTTCCAGCATTATTTTGCAAGACACTTACATAAATATTTATTTTTGGTTCAAATTTAAAGTCTATTATGCCAAGGTGATTTTGTTTTTATTACCAAACAGGCTTGTTTCTGGGAAACAAAAATGTTTAAAAATTTAGCAACTTTTTTTTTGAAGTTTGTGAATAGTAACTAATCATGTTTAGTATCTTAGGTAACTAATAAAAATAGTAAGTAGAAAGTCATTATATAGATATGGTCATATGATTATTGGATTTTTAACTTACTTCCAAAGAACTTGATTAACATAGGTGTGGGGCTCCGGTCAGTCCCCCACTCCTAGTAAGTAAAAATAGTCCCCCCCCACTCCTTTCCCTACTTCTAGCCCTAACACTCCCCTTTCACTACCCTAACCCTCCTTTCCTGACCTCCTGACCCTAACCCTCCTCCCCTGCAGCCTGACCCTAACCTTCCATCTCCCGCAGCCTAAGCCTAACCCTAACCCTCCCTCCCCTGCAGCCTGACCCTAACCCTCCCTACCCCACACAGAGTTTAATCACCTGTCCCTCGGTCCAGCGATAGCGGCGGCGGAGGTATATCGTCAATTGCGAAGGTGAATGGGTGAAGTATGCCGAACAGCATACTCAACCATTAAGAAAAAAAAAATTTGAAAACGTTAAGTTTTCGAAAAAGGGGCATCCGAAAAGGAACTTTCAGATGTCCTTTTTTCGCAATTCAGAGTTTCTGGCTGGAGATTGCAACCGGATTAACATGAAGGGGCTGATCCAGAGTTAGGTAGAGTGAGGGTAAAACAGGTGCAAGTGTACACCTGAGCAAAGCAATGTTGAACTGCAGAGGAAGGCAAATTTGAAATGTAAGAATCGAATTATAGTTGAGTGGTGCAGTTTCCTACACTGCACTGCTACACTGTTATATACATGACATTACTTTAAACAAAAAGCTTTATAGTACTATCAAAAAAGGCTAAAACTTGGGAAATGGGTGTGGCTTTGAGGGTGGCAGTAAAAGGGGTGTGGCTTCATATGGCATGTTGGACAGACCAACATAAAAGAGGAAATCACATTGAAAACACTTTGTTCATTCTGCAGGAGAGAAAGAGACACTAGGCTACAAAGAGCACAAGGTATAATACTTACCATAAAAGTGAGCGTTTGCCCAAATCTTGTTGTTATAAACATTTTACATGAACTTACAGTGTTATATGCCTATATATTGATCAGTGTCACACACAAAAAGTGTAGTCATGCAAATAGCTACAAATATGTTTTGTCTCTTTTTGCCTCCTCCTTCCTATGTTCTTGCCAATCATGGGCCTCATCCAGACTTATTAATGACAGCCAACTTATGCACGCGTAAGTAAGGCTTTGCAAGTGAATAGCTCATGCACACACCAGGGGCCAGATTTACTAATCTACAGATTTTTTAAAGTGGAGATGTTACCTGCAGCAACCAATCAGACTATAGCTCTCACTTTCCTATTACATACTAGAGAATGTTAGCTAGAATCTGATTGGTTGCTATGGGTAACATCTCCACTTTTCCAAATCTGCAGCTTAGTAAATCTGGCCCCAGATGTCACGTGCAGTAACTCTGAACGTACGAAACTGGTTTCCATACGCTTAGTGCTTGACAACACTCCGTCTGTCTGATTATACGCAGTGTGGGCGGGGGATGAGGTATATTAGACACTTTCATATGTCTGAGTTTTCCGCACACACAGCAATTTGTTCGGGGAAGTTAAGTTATAGACACAGAAGTCACCTAATGTCTGTATGTGAAAGGGGAGTGGCCTTTGGTCTTACGTGCGGACATTGACTTCACAGTGCAGTCCAGATAGATATACACACACATACACTGCACTCCAGATACACACAAAGTACACTCCATACACACACACACACACACACACATACACACACACAGTACACTCCATGCACACACATCTGGTGCCTGGTCACAGTGAGCAGTCTGCAGCCAGCATCTCCGCACAGACAGGAAAGGAGGGATTAGCTTACACTTGCCAGGAGGTGGTTCCAGACGTTGGTTGCCTGTTGCTTTATAGCCCTTTGCCCACTCCGCCCCTGACATGGGGGGGGATATACATGATGGGGATACTGGGACTAGAGGCACATAATGGTGTTACTGGGGGGCTGGAGACACATGATGGGGATACTGGGGGACTGGAGACACATGATGGGGATACTGGGGGGCTGGAGGCACATAATGGGGATACTGGGGGGGCTGGAGACACATGATAGGGATACTGTGGGGGCCGGAGGCACATGATGGCGTTATTGGGGGGCTGGAGCCATATGATGGAAATACTGTGGGCGGCTGAAGCCACATGAGGAGGATATTGGGGCACTGTAGATACATGATGGGTATACTGGGGAGGCTGGAGCCGCATGATGAGGATACCGGGGGGCTACAGAGACATGATGGGGATACTGGGGGTTTGGATATGCATGATGGAGATACTGGGGTGCTGGAGACACTAGTGGTCACTAGGATAATGTATAAATGATATGGCTGTAACTAAAATTTATAGTCTGTATTGTGTGGCAGTTTTTAGGATGAAGTGCAAATTGTATAGCGAACAAGAGGATGTTTGTATTGTATAATAGTGACTATGATTTGCTTTCTTTTATTGTGGTTACAAGATTATGTTTTATGACGCTTACATGGATACTATACTCTATAAACTAAACTATATTACTAAATTACAGGTGGGTGCAAATTTAAAGTTTGCAGGGGGGCGCCAAACACCCTAGAACCAGTCCTGATCAAGGTCCCTAATTTTACAGAGCAGACAGGAATTTACTGAAAATACCAGAATCTAAATGAATGACGTTAATCGTGTGTGTGTGTGTGCTTACTCGTGTAAGAATGGTTGCACCATTTAACCTGTCAAAAGCATGAATATTTTTGGGGGATACTGTCTGTGTGTGAATGTGTTGGATTGCTTATAATGTTGTTTTATGGGTAAAGAGGTGGGGGAGTTAAATTCTCCATGAAACTATGATAGATTGATGAGCGAGAAATTATCTTTGGTTCTTAAACCATGAAATGAAAAAATATTCTTGATTTTTGGTCTTTTAATAATAGGATTAAGCACAATCAAGTATTTTGTGTCTTTAAACTTAAAATGTATTTGTTGTTTTTAAATGTGTTGTATGTTTATATATTTGTATGATGGACAAAATGTGTTCATGCTCTATTACTTATATCTTACTGCCTTAAAGAATAACACCTTTTCGATTGATCTACTCATTTTTAATTTTAATTGGCTTGAAGGGATTACTACTATAAATTGAGTAGGCTTCAGATTTAAATCTTATAACAACAAGTAACCCATAGGGGTAATCCAGACCTACGGGCTAGTTACGTTAGAATGTGCAGCGTATTTACACGTAGCGTAATTGCTATCCACTCCCCTAGGCACTCCCCTCACTCGTACGTACTTTGGCCGTTTTACGCTGCCCAAACCCTACCTTAACTTCTCCTGGCGTAACTACTGACGTACTTAATGGATTTACGTATGTGAAGGCCAAACCCAGCCCTTACTGTCCAAATACCCCGCTCCGCCTCCAAAGCGTAATTACGGGTGTCGTATTGATGGCCCTGTCCCTTCGTTCGTAGTTACGCTGATGTTACGTATGTTAGGAGTTATGTGGCATAACATCTGCCGCACGCAATGCGCAGTAAATACTTAGCTTAGGATCTGGCCCATAGTTACTAGGAATGGTCATTTTTTTTTTTATTATCATTTATTGTACCCTTTTTTAATGAATAGAATTCAATACAATGACCCTGATCCAGAACTATGCCTCGGAGCGAATTTACGCGTGGCGGAGACGTAAAATCGCTGTTTTGTACGCACTGCGTATGCGCACCATAGAAAATACGCACATTAACGTAGCATAATTGTGACCGTATGGGTTGTTGACGTATGTGTCGCGTAAATACTTACGTGTGGGCGTGCCAATTTTACGTTACTTCAAAATACGTCTGAAATACGTGAAGTATGCGGGGGGTGGTATTTAAAGTGTACAGTATGGGCGTTCTTAGCTGCGTAAATTCGTTCAGCCCATACATACGCGTGCATATGACAGCGGTTACGTTGGAAAAAGATAAGGTAGGGTTTGTGCAAGGGGTGTGCCGAGGGGAGTGTAGCGAATTTACGCGCACGAAAATACGCTCCGCGAATAAACGTACGGCACACGTAGTTCTGGATCTACCCCAATGTTAGGACAGTGTCAACTCTAAATACAGCTTTAGATGATTATTTAGCCTTGAAACATGGTTGTTATACTATAGCTCTTCATATTGTCTTCATTGATTATAGACTGATATTTGTCCTATACAACTATGCTTATTACTGTACTTTGTTGGCAGTTTTAGAACGAGTTTAATAGTTCATGATCTTTCTTTCATATCAGCAAGTAGCAGCAAGCCATTTCCTATTAGTGTGTATTCTTTTAGGAGTGGGACGAATTCTTTTTGTGCCTTTGAAAGAGTAAAATAACAACTGTGGCCATTTAATAGTAAAATATATATCCTTTGCTCTTTCAATAAGGTTTATTTAGAATTGCTATCTATTACATCTAGTTTCCCACACTGATGTTCTAGGCAATGTGATAGGAATGGCTGCCAGCTGAAACTGCTGAATCCTATTATAAACTTGTTTTTATATAACTTTGATCACCTAATTTGAGATCATGATGTCCATGTCTAGAAGCCTAGACTCACCATAGAAAGGTCAAGGTGGCAGAGACTTATGGTCACTGTTAAAGTTACAGACAGTGAAGTTTAGTGCCAAGGAATCAGTAATGAGAATTATCAGATGACCTTTAGTTGTTTTTAATGTGAAAATGAAATGTCATATGCACTTTTTTTTAAATAAGTTTTATATTATAACTAAGAGGTTATATTACCCTAGATCAGCAATACTTCCAAGATCTTGTCTTTGCTTGCAGCAGTTATTAAAGTACTTTTTTTTCAAAGAAAATAGATTTCACATTTTATTAAGTAAATCAAACATGATCCATACATTTCAAACCATGGTAGCCCTTTATTTACTGCATGTAATTGAACTACAAGGTAATTGTAATGCAAAAGGTTGTTCACCTGAAAACGTAAGGCCAGATCCTAACCCCCACCCGCTTTACGTGCGTGCGGCGGTCCGCAATTATGCAGCTGTAGCAGGGCTGTCAGTAGTAAATCTGGACACTTACATGTCCAGATTACTACCTGAAGTTTTAAGGCAGCAGGTGCTTCCCTACCCACGAGCCCTCATTTACATGGCTATCCCCGTCTGTATGGCGGGGATACGACCATTGCAAATGAAGGGTCTACCCCTTCTGCGTACTTACTGACATACGTGCTTAGTTACGCACGTCAGTAAGTATTCTGGCAGAACATCTGACATGCACAGGGAATTTATGCAAATGACTTGTGTGAGTCCTCTGTTGTACTTAAGTCAGGATCTGGCCCCTAGTTACAATGATTGAGTTTTTTTTTAACAATGATTTATTCTGAGCATCTTATGGATCCATAATAAACATGATGAAAATCCTTCTTTACTCCTCTTTGCTTGGTTGCAATGATCCATAGCAGCTCAATACATAAAAGACCATATATGCTATTTTAGATTATACCTTTTTTTTTTATTACCAGAGGAAAGTGCTCTCTAAGCTGTCTGCTTCCTTATTCTAGTGTGTGTTATAGTGAAGGAGGAGGTGCTTGATGAAATGAGTTTCCTACTGACAGTTACACTACCCGGGCAGGACACTATTCCTGTGTCATTAGGAGTCTGATCACTGAACAGACATATAGCTCTTAGTTTCCTTACTGAGACCCTCATTCAGAGTGTATACAGATTGTGCCTACATGACTACTATCACTGTTGAATGATACTATTGCATGATCCAAGACAGAACCATGGGCACCATCAGTATGTCTATAACATTATCAGCACAAGACATTTTGAGAGCCCTGCAAAAGGCATATGAGGACAAAGGTCTGATGAGGAGGATAAACTTGAGGCTTACGTTAAGTTACTGTAAAAATATGAATAAATACATTGATAGAATGCTGTCTATATCCCAGCAGTTGGCATCGATAGTGCACAGGTGAGCGATAAGAACATTGTGATGGAAATGTTGGCGAAACCTGACGCCAGAGTTCGACCTCTTGGGGTTATCTTTCGATTTCCAACTATACCAAAGTGATGACAGAAATCCTGAGGGCCAAGCTGCTACAGTTCCAAAAACGCATTCCCAACTATATAAACGCTCATAAAAGGTACAAAGCCCAAGTACAAATGCTTTGCGTATCACAAGATGGGGCACAATCCTTCTAAATGTAGACTATTCCAGTGGTTCGCAGCAGTAGAATGACAAACCAAACAAGTCGGCATTGTATAGTATGTAGCCACAAGAAGAATTACTGAGAGACTCAAGGACCACTAGGCATTATGTTCTGTGTGGAAAATCAGCCCCCACAGGGGGCGTACTATGTATTTGGAATACCACCTACTAATATTCTTTGAAAATATTCCTTTTTCAATGACAAATATTGTTGTTTTATTTATTTATTTTTGAATGTACTTGAATTAAATGAATGAATTTTTTACTGTGATTTATTATTATTAGTATTATTATTATTTTTTTTTTTTTTTTTTTTTTTTTTTTTTTTTATTGTTTCACCAAAAGTCTTTTGTCATGTCGCAACTCCTAAATAGCTATCATTATATTATTATTATTATTACTAATAATTTGTGATTTCTAGGGTCTCTGAGCTCTTGGAAAATGGAATATGTAGATACAATTTAGCATTTTTATTTTTCTTGCTATATGTTTCCACATTCAACCATAAAAACAAAACATTTTTATCAAAGAAAATACACGAGATAAAAAAAAAATGTTGTTCAAGGGAATAGTAATATTAAAAACACATTGTCATGTGAAAGCAATATAGCTATATTTTCACTGATTGCAATACTGTTACATTTATGTGTTCTTTGTCAATGCAAGTTTTATGTGGCAAAACCTCATCATAAGAATATGGTGAAAACAGAGATCTTTAATATTAAAGCAAAACATTATATTTCTGCATTAATTTTTATACTGTGATGGACAAAGCCTAAAACTTAAGATGTCTTATAGGGCAACTACCACATTTGGCCAAAATCAGCAAACATTTTATATCCTTCTTAATTTCATACATTGTGTTTTCTTGGCATACACAGGTTGGTACTGTATGGCTTAAATAAAGAAGAATATCTGGCTTTATATATATACACGGTGTTATTGGTAAGACCCTATAGTCTATATGCAGTGGTTATTGGCCTGGATCCAGACTTATGAAAAGTGGGCATTTTGCTATCATCAGGGTCAGAAAATGCCCGTGCAGGGTTCAATTGCAGTGATTCTCATAATAGAAATCCATATCAACCCCCTGGACCGCTATGAATGACATTAAAAATAGACAGGGGAGGGGCTTAATGATGTGATTTGCATAAACCACATCCTTAAGCCCTGCTCCCGCACCGACCTTTAGCTCTAAGGGCCTCATTCACTAAGCTCGAATTGCTAAAATTCACGTGATTTTTAGCTTAAAATTCGCCAAAGGCGATTCACTAAGCAAAAAATCACGTGAATTTAGTAATTTTTTATTCGCGGGTCCGCAAATCGCGGTCCCGACTTTTTCAATTAGAAACATAGGATGTTTCTAATTCACTAAATGCGATTTCACCGATTCGCGGTGAAATCGCATTGAATTCACAAGACATAAATTCGCATCACTAGAGATGCGATTTTATGTTTTTGTGCCGATCGCGAGCATTAAAACACATGTCTGTATAACAGACATGTGTTTTAGTGCTGAAAAATCCTAAATTCGGCATGTCTGCACCGTGCAGGCATGCTGTAGTCATTGAATTAGAAGGATCAGCAAAGGTGATCCTTCTAATTCTTTGGTTACAGCATGGATACAATTGTATCAATGCTGAACTGCGTGTCGCGTCTGTGTAAAAAAATAAATAAATAAATAAATAAATAAATAAACCCTTTACAAAATTAAATAAAGTGTTACATATGTAAATAAAATAGTAAACCTAGCTAACATTAACCCCTACGTGTATGCACTTACCTTAGGAGGTCATCTCTCCTAATCTAAGTGTCTAAAAAAAAGTGTGACATCTGTATAATAAAAAAAAAATAATTTATAAACTCACCATTAGCTGTCCGCATCTTGGGAGCCTTCAATATTCCTTAATCTGAAGTCTTCTTTATTCTTTCGAAGTCTTCATCCCTGCAGAGGACGACGGCAGCTCCTCACCTTGATCTCGAAGAATTCTTACTAAACTCCCACCAGTAGAGGGCGCTCTAAAGTTAAAGAAATTAACAGTACTACTCTACTGTTAATTTCTACTGGTGGGAGGTTAGTAAGAATTCTTCGAGATCAAGGAGAGGAGCTGCCGTCGTCCTCTGCAGGGATGAAGACTTCGAAAGAATAAAGAAGACTTCAGATGAAGGAATATTGAAGGCTCCCAAGATGCGGACAGCTAATGGTGAGTTTATAAATGTATTTATTTTTATTATACACATGTCACACTTTTTTTTAGACACTTAGATTAGGAGAGATGACCTCCTAAGGTAAGTGCATACACGTAGGGGTTAATGTTAGCTAGGTTTACTACTTTATTTACATATGTAACACTTTATTTAATTTTTAAAAGGGTTTATTTATTTATTTATTTATTTTTTTACACACACAGACGCGACACGCAGTTCAGTATGGATACAATTGTATCCATGCTGTAAACAGAGAATTACAACGATCACCTTTGAGGATCGTTGTAATTCAGTGGCTACAGCATGGATACAAATTGTAAACATGCTGAACTTAGAAATTTTTCAAAACACACGCGATGTGCCGTGATTAGTCAAAGGGCTATTCGCGGTGAGTTTTTCATTAAAATCACCGCGAATAAGCCCCAAATGCATCGCGGGGCATCGCGTGAGTTTGAAAAAATTCGCATGTTAGTGAATTAGGGTCCAAAAAATTAATCAATCGCGGGTTATTCGCGGCGATGGGCCGCGATGACCCGCGAATTGATTTTTGGGAAAAAATTTGCGCTTAGTGAATAAGGCCCTAAGTGTTGGCTCCTATCCAATATATTTTGGGGCTCATAGCAGGCGCACAGTTAGTAGTTATGGATTTAGGTATCACATTTATAAGCTTATATATAGACATAATGGATGTCAGATCAGTCAATTGTGACAGGCAGTCTGGCAGGCAAGACCTGTGCAACATTTCTAAGCATGAAAAGGTATTATTTTTATTTTTTTAATAGTCAATTATTTACTCTATGAATGTATAGCGGGCCGGCAATTATGTTTCATGGAGGCACTACAGGCTGCAGTGGGTCAGGCTGTCAGGCCACGCTTGCGTTTGGAGTACTACAAGCACCAACATGTCCAAGTGTTTAATGGCAGCCTGGGTTTTCTGTGACCTGTAGTGTTATAATAGAAGGGAATATTTTTTAACATTTTATTATATTTTATTAACTTTATTATGCCCAACAGGAAATGTGGCAGATGGGTACCTAAACCACCAGAAAAACGTGGCGATGTGCGTTGCTTTCAAATGACCGCCAAACACAATTAAAAAAAAATTAATTTTGCCTGTCTAAAATAAAAACTGTCTAATGTTTGACAAATATAAAAATTCTCATACTGATAAATATAGTCTGATGTAAAAGCCATTGAATATCCCAGAAGAGTCTGAATGCAAATTTCCATACATTTGTTGCTAAATGTGATATAAATAGAGCAAATAAATATGGGAGTTCTAAATGCCTACTGCACTATCCAGACTTTCAATCCATCTTCATTTTAAATGAGGATGAATCAGAGGTCTTAAGGTACAGCATTCACTCAACATAACTGTCATGGATTATCCCATGCATGGGTTTAAGTATGAGATAAGATCCTGTATTACTATTTAACAGAGAAATTCAGAGAAGGACTAGTGAGCAGGGCCACCCCCAGTAATGTAGGAGCCTGGGACACATTCGCTGCACTATGCCCCCCATGTGATGTCATCCTGCTGGTAAGCATCGGCGGGCCCCATTGGCGTATCTATAATGGGTGCTGGGTTTGCAATGCACATGAGCCCCTCAGAACAGGGGGCCCACACTCTGCACTAAAAATCTATGTTTTTACAGTAAGTATGTATATGAGGCAGCCAGCTCCTATGCTTTTTTTTTTTTAAGTTTTCTATGTGCAGGGTAGGGGTTCCACGGGTGTGGGTTCCCAGAAAGAATGGCCCTGTTTCGATGAGGCATAGCAATCGATCCACGGAGCACCGAACATGGTAAGCCTGAAAACTACGCCAACCCTTCTCCTAATTCTAACCCTAACCCTCCCCTTCCATTACCCTGACCCTAACCCTCCCTCTCCCACAGCCTGACCCTAACCCTCCCTTCCCTGCAGCCTGACCCTCACCCTGGAGAGGTTACTCACCTTTCCCGTTGAGTGAGTACTGGGATAGCGACGGCAGCGGCGGTGTTTACGAAAAGGAATGGGTGAGTATACTGAACGGCATACTCACCAATTCTGAAAAAAAAAATCTAAAATGGAGGGATATTCGAAATAGGGACATCCAAAAAGGAACTTTCGGATGCCCCTATTTCGGAAATCCCTCATTTTTTGCAGGGACTGCAACCAGGGTTCCACAGGGGGGTAGTTGGCCTTGGGGATGGGGGAGCATGTACAAATACTGCCCCATCTGCAGCCCTGCTTGTGGGTTCCTTGTGGTTTAAAGCTTCCCGTTAAGTGCATGCAGAGTCTGAGATGCAGCTGTCCCTAGTGCTTAGACAAACACTTTCCACACTAACAGATTCCCAGCTATAGTAATGTCCTAATGTGCTCATCACAGTTAATTCATTCATGAAATGTCACAAGAATATTTTCACAAATATACTGTATTATAGCCATTATATTTCATCCAAGGTCTTATTGTTTGCATAAGATAAATGTAAAGTAAGGAATCATTAATGACTTTCTAACATTTAAACCTCACAATACCACAAGAACTTATATGTCAGATTTAGTGGTTTCGCCTAATTTCTTAATACACCACCTTATGTGAACTAAAAAACACCTGATTATTATTTTTCAATGCAATGCTTGCCCTTTGATTAAGTTTAGCACAAGTGTAAACACAGAATGAAAGTGGTGGTTTACAGAGTTAACTGAAGCTCTAGTGTAATATTATAGTTACATGAAAAGAAACCTTTAACTAACTGGTCCCTTTTTTCTAAGCATAGCTATATGTGTAGCTGGGAAGTGGCAATGCAGCCAACTCACTGTTATGCCTGTTGTATAGGGTAAACATCTGCAAATAGTTTATTTCACTTTGTTGTGGTGGCAATTTCTTTTGCATACTTTGGCTATGTCAAGTGTTTTACTCTTTTTCACATTGGGGACTACCCTGATAAGAAGGCAGTTGGATACACAGAGACTAATCTCTCCACTTGTTGCAGAGTTTTGTAAAAGAGCACAGTGAATGAACAATAATATTTTAGATATATTCTCTTTTTTTGGTATCTAAATGGAAGAAACGGTTGCACTCTTATTCCACGATAATACAAGTAAGAACTACCTGAAATAGACATTTTGGGTATTGTATGCTTTATCACATGAAGCTGTCCCTCATTTATCATTTAATGTATCTGAACATATTATAATACTGCTAGGGAAACTGGTAGAGGAAGAACATGCATTAAAAATTATATGTTTCTCTCCTTACTTAGCTTCTTTTCTATAATATCGTGATAGGGCTCTATGTGAACCAGATCCAGACTTAAAGTCAAATTCCATGTGATTAACTGTTGGCATTCAGACTACATGCATATACAGAAAGGCCTTGACGGTGGCTTCAAATTCCGTGTGATTAACTGTTGGCATTCAGACTACATGCATATACATTTTGATGAGTGTTCTGGAGCACCAGACTCTCCAATCTTATACTGTACTTATCTTATACTTAGGAAAAAAATCCCCTACTGGCGCTTTAATGGAATAAGATGCTGTATGGGAGATTTTGCTAGTCTCCCTAAACAAAGAAACAAATAAGGAATGAAAACAGCGCTATATCAAATTATAAATAAAAAAAAATAATCTATGGTGGTTCCGATGAAACAGAGACAAATGGCAACCTTGTATCTAAAAGATTCAATTTTAATTAAACAATTTCATAATAAAAAATAACTGTTAAAATTAACTAAATTAATCTGCAACGGTAGATAGGTTTTCCAGCAATATCAGGGTTGAATAGGAAATATCCCAATAATAGGAAGCAGTTATTCAATTGTATTATGCACTGAGGTTTTTTGGAGTCCTATGTAGATAGGTAATAGGTGAATATAATATCCTTCAATGATCGTAACTCTGTGGCAGTGGGAGAGCAGCAAGATATGGCTATAAGCAAAAACACCTCCACAAGCATCCACAAGATAATCAGCGGTATTACCCAGTCCTGGGAGATGTATCATTGAGCTGTGTCCTTGGGTAGCTGTGAAAGTCCAGAGCCGCACCGGGAGGCCACCCTGTGTGTAGTGCGGTACTCGTAGCCGCTGCAGTCCTGTTTCCACCTGCTCCGTATGTCAACAAATGTGCAAATATGCAAATGTGCAAATTACCAACTCCGACCAGACTCCTAATAGTGCCTCTGAATTAACCCTATATAGATCATCAGAACCACCATAGATTATTCTTTTTTATTTATAATTTGATATAGCGCTGTTTTCATTCCTTATTTATCTTATACTTATACATTAAATGATTATAAATTCACTACAGGAAAGATTGGGGTACCTGGTGGGGAAGGGGGGACCTTCTTTTTGTATGCTTTCAAAGAGTGTTAATTAAAATGATGGCTGCCTAATTCATAAGTGTTTAATTTTACAAATAGAAGGCCAGTTAGTTAGTTAATAAGTAGTGGTTTGGGGCATTTGTTCTTTGTTTCTCTGTCGATGTGTAGTGCCCTTATATTGATTTGCGCAATCACCGTCTTGTGTAACAATATATGGAAGCTGCTCTAACTATTACTTCTCAAGTTAGGTGAGTTCCAACAAAAAAAAACCCACTGCTTATTATCATTAGGAAGTCAGGGTTTGGTAGCATGTTTCTAGAAACCAATTTTAAAATTGTTCCATGTTTTACCATGATGTCCCGAACATTTGGGACCGCATTCACAGATCCGTTTTTTGCGTGTGGTGGTGTGCGTATTTTTAAGATCGTATGAACTGCGCATGCGTAGTAACTTTTTCCTTGTACATTACATAGTATTCACACATGTAAGTACTGTACCTTAGGCATGGACTTGTGAATCGCAATTAGGGACATACATATGCGGAGTGTGTTTTTTTCCGGACGTTAGAAATTACATAAAAGTGGGCGGGGGGAAGCATTTAAATGGGAATTTGAAGGCAAGGTCAGATAAATACGCACGTACGTTAGTAACATATGCGCGGAAGTACACACGTAGACTTAAAGGTGCCCTATGGAGGCGGAAGTCACAGAAAACCCGTCCCTGCATGGGGAGCGTCATGGGTGTTGCCTTGTGACTTTAGTGAATTTTAGAAGCACAAAAAAGTATTTAACCTGTTTAATATTGTTTGAGATAGTTTGAACACATATAATTACAATGTGTACTTGTCAAGCCAGAAAATCAAAAGACAAAATATTCTTCTTTCGCAGCTCCCGCCCTAACAAAAATAGGCACACGTAATCAAACATATTTGTTAAACATAAATTAACATATTTACAAATTGCCAAATCGGTTCTTTTTGGGTTATTTTTTTTATAACAGAGCAATGGCGTTAATTTGAAATTCAAGATTATATTTGGCTTTTTGTTAGCAATGATTTTGCTATTGATTTGAAATTACTTTGTCATCATTCAGCAAACATATGTTGTATTGGTCATCTAATATTTAGCACCTGTGATAGATTTAAACCCCATGGGCCAGACATACTAAGCTGCAGGAAAGGAAAAGTGGAAATGTTGCCCATAGCAACCAATAAGGAAGCTCTAACTTTCTTTTTACATACTATAAAATGTCAGCTAGAATCTGATTGGTTGCTATGGGCAACATCACCACTTTTTCTTTCCCACAGCTTAGTAAATGTGGTTCCATGACTTTAAATAAGTTAGAAATAAAAGCAGCAAACCACGGTTTTTTCTTTTAGCATTACACAATCTTAGTCTACATTCACCTTACATGACCTATTATATATTTCTTTAGTATCACTAAGTTTACTGTTATTTTACAATGATCCAAGAAATACAGTTCAAGGAAATAAAACATACTTTTTTAATTTTAGCAGTTATGTTTTATACAGTCAAATAAAGGCCTTCGCATTTTCACCTGCTCTTGTATTATGCCATAATTTGCACTTTTTTTGCCCAAGCAGTTGCAACTGTGGCGTGAATGACATCATTTTGTACTGAGTGCTTATGGGAATGAACACCAGCCATACTACTTAGGAGTCCAAAGCATATCACATATCTCTTCATTATTCCTAACAACTAGCTTTTGTATTCTTTACATGGGTGCCAGGTTCACACTGAATTGTGGTCTTCATTTCTTCTCTCTAACAACTGTCAGGGGTTTACTTTTTGTGAATAAAATGAGAACTGGATGTTCTAAAGTTGCAAAGTCCCCAGACCACCTTGTTACAGCTTAAAGCACTAACTTACTGGAAGCAAGCATGATGTTCTATCATAATGTATATGTTCTGTGTAAAAAAAGAGATATAAATCCAAAAATGTCCCTGGCTTAATGGAAAACAGCAACGTTTGTATTTGCTTAGCTATATGTGGTCTGTTGACCAAATATGTAATAGTTACTGGATGTAAGTTTCATCCTAGATAGATATGTTTGAAACAACCATGTATACTTTATTAAATCTTTCAAATGAATACATAAAAGAGAAAATGACAAAAAAATCCCACAAGAAATAGGAACAAATACGGATGACACTGTAAACTATGAACTGTGAACCATGGATATAAATGATTAACATGAGCTGCTAATATAGAATTACATATTTTAATCAACTCTATAGAGGATTGTACTTCAACAATTTTGAGGCCTTTAAGTCATTTAAACCATTCTGGATCCAGACTTCCAAGTTCTATGCAATCGAATCCCTGAACAAAAGAGTAATTTACTGCTGGGACGGACTATGCAGATATCACAGAATTTCCTGAGAGTATGGAATAGTGTGCAGAAAGGGGGAGGGGTAATACTGTAAACTAACTAATAGGCAGGGGCGGATTGGCCATAGGACTTTCAGGGAATTTTCCCGGTAGGCCAGTGACCTCTGAAGGCCACTCAGCAGCTCCTATTTTATTTGAAGAAGACTAGGATGTTGTCTGTCATTGGCGGCGGTTGCTAAAATGATGTCTGTATTGAACAGATATCATTAGAATGCTGTATGTATTGGGTGGTGGTCACTAGGATTTTGTATGTTTCAGAGAGTGGTCACTAAAATGCTCTGTGTTTTGGGTGGTGGTCACAATGCTACTGTATGTATTGGATTGTGGTTACTAGGATGTTGTATGTATTGGGTGATGGTAACTAGGATGCTGTTTGTTTCTGGTGGTGGTCTTGGGTGGTAGTGACTACCTGTAGATGTTGTTGCTTGTAACTCTTTTACAATACACGCTTAAATTGCAATACATAATCCTGCCTCCACATCATGCATTTTGCACTGCTTTTATGAGATATTTCTTTATTCTCTACTAATCCAGTTTACATATTGTTTTTACTCCACCAATAGTGATCTCGCCCACATGTGGCTTCTTGCAGATTTTTTTCCAGGGCCACTTTAATTTCCCAATCCGCCCCTGCTAATACCCTTCCTGTGAACCCACCATCCTCTAGTTAGTATACAGAGAACACTTGTCACTCACTCACCCCCCTGGAGCCACACAACAGGGTTAAATTGGTTAGAAACCATTAAACCTACTAGCATGTTTTTGGCATGTGGGAGGAAACTGGAGCACCCGAAGGAAACCCACACAGACACGGGGAGAACATGCAAACTCCACACAAATAAGGCCTTGTCCAGGAAACAAAGTTATGACCTCAGCACTGTGAGGTCAGTACTGGAGGAGTGCCACTGGGATATGGTTTCAACACTTGTTAGATGAGCTTCACACCGTGAGATTGATGAAAGGCAGAACTACAGTGAAGCCTGATCGACAAAGCTGCGCTCGACAGGGATGCCTGATCCACACTTCAATACTCAACACAACATGGATGAGTGAATACTATACTTATTATTAGGTTTAGTAGGGTAAGGGTTAGGGTTAGGCTTCGGTTAGGGTTCACTAAACTGTGGGTAGGGCTAGGGTTAGTTTCAGTAACTGTCAGTAAAACTAAGGTTGATAAAAGAATACTATTTACCTTAGTGTTGTCAGAAAAACAACCCAGTCAAGTTTATTTTTGTTAAGAATCATACAATGTCACTCTAATGTTGTCAAGTGTATAAATGTCAAGAAAATGACTGTAGATCCCATACCACGCCAATGTCAACTGTCTGTGTTGTATAACCCTTATTCTTTTGCCTGTTCCTGTCAGTCCTCTATGTTCTGCTTTCATGTAGTGCACAGCATGATGTACTAGTCTCTGGGACTCCATATTTCCTCACTTTATGTTGTGATAAATGTCTTATACTTAACCTAACTTAACTTAACCTTAATTCTTGGGGGCATATAAGTAGAGAAAGGTGGAATGCTAAAGGCGAAGATCTCATTGTTCTAAAAGTTTATTATGCATCAACAAGGGTCATAAAAGTTACCTTGTTTAGTTAGACTAAAGTTGTACTCTCAGAATCACTATATGGCCAGAGCTAATCACAGACTTATATTTGATATTTAATAAGAATCAGGCCCTTCCAGGGAGGGAAAGGAGCTTAATACTGGACTGTTAGAGACTGTAAATAGTTGCAAATACTAAATGAATGCCTGTTTTTGCTACCCTGACATGAAAAAAATTGTAAGCTTGTTTTACTACTAATGGATTAGAAAAAATTCTATTCATCCTCAAGCATCAACCGGCTTCCAAGCACTGAAGAGAAAGGCGCAGGGGTTTTGAAATAGAATCAATTATTAAGCACAGTAGCATACCCATTGTAAATAATCTATTGAGATCTCTGATGAAGGTAATCAAAATGAGAGAATTAACTGAAACACAATTCTGTTGTGTACTACGGTAACACAATACAGAATACTGAATAACCCCCTGTGGTCTGTAAAGGCTTCATAGCACCACAGCATCTCAGTAAAGCTTGTCAGTAATACCATATTGAAAACAGAGTGCCCAATGTGATGAGAGGCAGGGAACCTTTCGAGTATTTATATTAATCATAATGGTAATCAAAGTTTTAAGGCTTATATGTCTCTACAATCCATTTTTGACCTTTCCTAGCTTAAAAAAAGACATAATAAAGTAAAATTCAATTACCATGTGACTAGCAAGAGAAGTTTTAACTTTCTATTCCCTAATACATTATATTTCACTCCATACAATGTCTGTTTATCTAAAAGTCAGTCTATGTCCAACACAAATACTTCTTCTGCATGCAGTGAATTAGAATCTGGCTGTTGTTCAATGCTTCTGAATTCTATTTATCACTCCCATTGACCATATAGCTCTCCAAAAAGCAGCCTGGGAACAAATAATTTGGATGGGACAATATATAAAGTAATGGGATCAGGAATGAAGCCCAGATTCAGTATGATTGTATTAGTATAGTGCATCTAGATATTTGCACTAAGTTTCCATTGGATGAATACATGTTTTATCATTCCCACAGACATTTTTTTTTACAGATTTAGAAGTTACATTTAACAATAACTTAACTCAAAATCCTAAATAGACAAGATATCCATAGGATCATCATGATTTATCCCACAAAGGGAGGTAGCAAAAGTTTATCGTAATTTTCTAGCTGAGGGGTTTGCTAGATTACTTATAATAATGTTTCAATTATGTACAGTATTCAATCTGCTATCTTGGGGCTTATTGATATCCTATCCTCTGTTTTCATAGGATTTTAGCACTTGGTATAGGAGTTTTAGAGACATAGGATCGTATTCACAATTAAGAATGCTTCAGGTTCTTCATTATATGCAAAAAGTAGCATGCCGACTCCCCTGACACGCCCTCGGTTTTCAGCTTCTTAACTGCTTACGAATGCCAGAGAGCTACCTTATCTTTAGGTTCGTAGCTGTGTGCGTATGGTGGCTAATTAAGAACGTTTTTGCCTAACTGTGCCCAGATTTCCTAATTTAAATGGCTACCTCCACCCAATCTTCTTATCTTCATTCTTCATTTTTCCCAGTCACTACGAACCTTAAAGAAATAGGTTTGTAATGGTGATTCAGAGCATGAGCAGTAAATTCCTTCTTAAATTTACGCACCTAAAAAGCTGCAAATTCTTAATTGTGAATCAGGTCCATAAAACTTGGTAACATGGTGATATTGTATATTGTGGCAAGTCCTTTTTTATTTAATCAAATCTCACAGCCTATTAGATCATAATATTCTCTAAAAGGCTGTATATGCATTATTTTAGAGATTAAATACATCAGAACATAAGAACACTCACACCACATATATTCATTGGCCATCTAATATTAATCACTTCAAAAACTTCTCAAAGGATAAAACACATTTGTGAAATTGCAGCAGCAATCGGGCTTGTGCGTTCACGGTCTTGTGTGCCGCATTTTAGTGCATAGTGGCAGCGAGTTAGGATAGATTCACTACCAGTCAACCATAAGCTGCTGCAGAAAGCCAATCACAGCTCATGGTAACCATTTTTATTTTTGTGCTGTAGAGATCCCATATTGGCTTACCTTGGCACCATCTCCAGATGCTCTAGCAGTGTCTAGGGTCCAATGTGCTCTGCAGCTGGCTAAGCAGCAAAGAAGAGTTCCAAAAGAGAAGACACTGCTGTTTTAGATATGTGACAATGCAGAAGAAGAGTGCCAGATATCTACTGCCTATTGGGTAAACAATGAAGATGTCAAGTAAAAACTCAGTGTCGGTCAAGTTAAGGATCCAGCAGCACCTTCTCTGGAAATAGAGCCCACATCTGCCATTCAGAACGTCAGGATAGGTAGTGGACTATTAGCCATCATTACTTACATATATTTACAGTCTTTGGGCCTGATCCAGACCTACGCTCGCAAGCGATCGTACGCTGGTCGTAAGCGTAAATTCGGCAGAAAAAACGCACTGCGCATGTGCAGAGTGACAACTTCCGGTCGTACCAAAGACCTTTTCGTAGCGGCGATTCAGGCGTCCGTATTCTTTGCTTTTTTTCCGACGACGGGGCGTGTTTATATTACGAAGTTAGTACGGACGCTGGAGTTAGGGAATGTAGGCGGGGGGAGCCATTTAAATGGTACAGTATGGGCGTGCTTAGTCCGGTACGATCAGTGCATCGCTACGAAAATTCGTACCGCCGCCCGGAAAAGTTAAGGTAGGGTTCAGCCGGCGTACGGAGGTAAAGGTAAGGGGAGTGTCGTGGGAGTGAAAGTTTTTACGCTGGAGCGATAATACGCTCCGCTCTCATGCGTAGGTCTGGATCAGGCCCTTTGTGTTTATTACAGGCGATAGACCCTTTGGCCTTTTTTGGGCACAAGGCCTTTATGTTTGATGTAGGCACTAGGCAACTCAGTTTAATTGAGGTTCCAGTTATTGTATTGTACTTAATTGTCCTTCTTGTTTTTTCTGTTCCTAAGTTTGGAGTAGCCAGCTATTAGGTAGTGGTACACAGCATTTTGTGCTGCAAGAAGTGGATAATGACAGATGCCATTGCACCCTAACATGATTCTTCCAAGTAAGTGTCCTCAGTGGTTACCAATCTTGCCTTTGGAACATCCTTTTCCAAACAGCTAGCAGTTAGATCTTGCTTACGCACTGGTCCTGCTCACCTGAGTGCCTGTGTACTCTTTGGATGAAGAGAGGGTGTCTGAGGCCTTGTGCTTGGGGAGCTCAGATCTGTATGACCAGGTGTCCTCAATTTAACGTAGATGGCTGGTGGCTTAAACTTTATTTCACACATCTGCTCCACAGAGCACAGAGTGTTGTAAGGTGAGTCAATCTGTGTACATGTATGGCTCTGTTGTCTGGTTTTTCATTTATGTTTGGTACGTAAATGTGCTTGGTAATAGCTTATATATTTGCACACCACAGTGTATTTCTTCACAGACAGCTATGGATACAAAAACAAAAGAAGATGGAACAAATGATGGACAGGATCCACAACTGATAACGTTAACCCACTTATGCACGCAAAGAGTATAAGTGGGCTGTATGGAAAGGATGGCACGCATAGATCCTATTGCATGGAATTTAGTTCCATACAATGCGATTTAATAAGAAAGGGGCTGGTCTTCCCCTCTGCCCTCCAAGGTGGGCGGGAGGAAGCAATTTATTTTTATAGTAGGGAAGAGATGAGGGAATTACGAGCGATCGGATAGCCTGTTGATCCGCTCGTATGACACCACAAAATCTCTGCACAAGAGAGGGGAGTGACGGGGGGTGTTCAATCCCCTCTTCTGTGCGGACTGACAGACCCTCACACATATGAAAAGCATGCAGAGGTCTGGATCCTGCCCGATCTCAGTACATTAGCGCACTCCTCTAGAGTTTCCTTTTGGAGAGTGGGCTGACATACATACACTGCTCTCACTATTTTCTCTTCTTTTATTAACTACTTTATTGGGTGTCAGCAGCACCACACACACACAGGGCCCTTTAGTTGTTTTCAACAAATTTCAAATTGAACTAGTGGTTTTCTCCTCTCTCTCCCCTGTACCCATGTAGGGTATAGATTTGTATCAACAATATGGCTGCATTAATCCGGCATGTAATGTTGAGGTGATATTGGATCCCCCATTGGATTCAGCCTGGACGACCATGCCCCTTGTTCACATAATTACTGTATAATGACACTTCTTCCCTCTGCACTCTCACCAGCTATGTCATCCTGTAAAATAAATTGCATCTCTGGATAGCACTTATCGATACAATCATCGCGATCAAAGTGTGTGCAAAAAGCAGATGTGTTACGATTCTACTGCTCTAAAAAGACCCTAATTTCCGAAGTCTGGATCCGTTCCTAACTTACTGTCATTTTCGTCCCCAAAAAAGCTTTTTACGAAATACCACTGATTACTGAGCTTGTCTAGCATGATGCTGCAATAGACGTTTGGCCATTACCCTTGAAGTTTAATCACACATTAAAAGTTTATCAATTTCCACGAAAAGAAAAATAAATAAAAATAAACAAATATGCCAATGTAAACTGTACTTTTTCCTCACTTGTGTGCCTATCAAAAGTGGAATTTGTACAGAAGTTTAGCACCTATTTTTTGTTTTAAGCCTTTATACCCAGCATGTTACCAATTTACACAAAAGTAATTATCCATACAGAATACGAAGAACAATAGCAAATGGAAATGTTCCTGACATTGCTGCTTTAGAAATACAAAAGAATTATTATTATTATTATTGTTATTATTATTATTGTTTATTTATAAGGCGTCACAAGGTGCCCGCAGCTCCGTACAAAATACAACAAACTACGGAATATCACAAATTTACAATAAGTGTAGCAAGCACAGAATGCAAGGCAAAATGCAAGGTGTCAAGCTTGAAAGATCAGGGGACAGGGGATAGAGCGCAGTGAGAGGGAGCCACTAGGTGCGGACGGAGTAAAAGGGTAGCAGAGGGGGACAAAGAGGGTATGAAGTGAGGGGGGAGCGGTGGAGGATGCAACAACACTAGGATGGAGGGCCCTGCTCACGTGAGCTAAGACACTAAGTGGGAGGGAAGAACTTACAGAAGACATAAGGAGGGGGAAGGAAGTGGACTGCTGGTGTGAGCGGAGGAGAGGGGGAAGGAAGAGAAGGGATAGATGAAGGATGCAGTAAATGAATGTTTACTCCCAATTGTTAATTTCTATTTTTTACATAGTGTTAAAAAAGATTTTGTTTTAATATGAGTGGACTTGATCCAGACTCCCCCTGGAGTAGTGAGGTTAGCGACCAGAAAATATCTACTACTACTTTGGAAGTCTGGATCTGGTCTAATGTTAGGCAGTCCATTATACAACAATTATTTATTTAATTGCACTCACCTTTAAACACATTTCCACAGATTTTTAAACCTGTTTACAAAAATATATTATGAATAAGTGACATTTTTTTTTATCACAAATCCATGAAAAGCATCTTTGATCACTTTGGATTGGATCCATAGAGAATGTATAGACACTTGCAAATCAAAGGCAAATAGACTAAAGCAGAGAACACTGGTGTGTGCTGTACAAAGATGCTCAAAAATCTTTTGAAACTGTTTGTGATCTTTTGTTTTGATCTTTTAGGTTTTCCTGATATGCCAGATCAACAATGGAAAGATATCTTTAGCTTTTTGCCAGTGTGTGCTGTGTGAGCTCTTTGGACAGTACACACTGGAACGATATCTGGTGAAATGGTCTTTTGCTTGTGTGATTGAAAGTGTGTGCCATGCTTTAGACATGAATTGCAGCAGTAACTAAAATGCTATACACAGTAGTATAGTATTCAGCACTCAAAGTATAGAGACAGTTTCACCTATAAATTGTCTTAAAATATTTAAATAAATAACCAACCTATATATTTAACTCAAGCTGCTAAACTAGGATGACCAATCCCAAAGAGAAAAATTATAGAAAAATGGCAGCGCTCTGAGTAAATATATGATTTTAATAGAATATCTTTTAAAAGTTATAAAAACATATAAAGATACAATGAAAAATTCATATGAGCAATGTATGTATAAATGAATAAACAACCTGCTATGCATACATATTCACTTAAAGTAGAGTTACACTTAAAAACAAAGTTATGCCACTGGGCAATCAAATCGTACAACAAGTGACTCAAAATAACTAAAATAGAGGTCAACCAACATTAAAGTGCTATAGTGAACATAGGAGATCCAAGAATAGGGTCGTTGTGGAGGAACAGCTGGAAATGGTAAAACCGTATTAGAAAAATCACTGAATAATGGATTGATAATGAAATTGAGGTACTGAATAAATGGTAGTTATTGTAGTAGAAAAAAATATGATGAATCAAATGTCCAAAAAAATCAATAAAAAATAATGAAAAATATAATAGCGCAAGGATATAGGTCCGAAGGTCACCTATTGAAATAGACAGTCAAATAGAGATGGTATTATTATATGACAGAGATTAAGCTGCACAAACTAAATCATACTGACCAGACCTCAATGATGAATAAATGAAACGTATATGGATCTGCTGCAATGATCACCGGGGCTGGCGTGCCAATAGTAATAAGAAGTGCACTTTGAGCTTCACTCGATAGAGCCGGCACACTATAAACAAAGTGTGAAAATAGTCTGGTGGTTTTGTGGCACTTTATGAGGCATGGTACAGTTAATAAAACAAAATTAACAAACAAAAACAAACAAAATATGCAAACAAAAAATATTAAAAAATTGGGAAATGAAGGCTAGTCATGGAGCAAGTGTACAGAGAAACATTAAATAATACAAAACAAATAAACTGCAGTTACAAACTAAAAGGTGCTAAATCCTAAAGGGAACTCATAGAGACTATCAGGGATCAGATAGGATCTGAGGCCTGAATGAATGCCTTGGTTCATTCATTCAGCATCGTTACATAGTTACCCATTCTAAAAATCATGTACCTCCTCTCAGAATTTTGATGCCATGTTTGTTTGTTTTTTTCATAACTGGACATTAATCTTTTTTTAATCCATTTAGAGAGAAATTCAAATACATACAAACTTTTAATGATGATGCCAAGGTTCCCATCATTTTTATTGTTAAAGTGTGAAGACATATGAACCATAACGAAAGTTTGAAAATGAAACCATGAACCTGAAGTTTAGGCACCCAGCAGCACATGGCAAGCTAAATAATATATAGCTTGCTGCACAGTTTCTGGTGTAGCTGTACTATATAGGTACTATAATACTCTTAAAGGTATAATATGCCTAGACGTACCTCCAAGTTAAACTTATTTGTAAAACTAAAACAAAAATAAATAAATAAATAGTATGGATTTAACCTTATTTTAGTTTTTTTTAGACTTCACATGACTAAAACCCCTTTCAGATCGCTAGTAAAAATCAGGTTTTTTGTGGTGGTCTGGAAGGTACTGGGTCCTGGTCCCTGGTCTTATAATGTGAAAGGTGCTGACCCAGGTTTTTCAACCTGGGTCTCACCTAATAAACCCAACTGAAGGGATCTTTTACTGTTGCTATGCAACAGTAAACAAGTCCCTCCCCAGGAGCTGTGCGCAGCCCTTTCACAATGTCAGGGCAGACCCGGGACCCAGAATTTCCCGGGTCTACCCAGGGCCGTCTTAACAGAATTGTAGTCCCTGGGCAAAGTAATGCACAGGGGCCCCTACCCGCCCAATAACATGGAATAAAACTGTAACCAAAACTTTAGCACATTGTATGACTTAAATGTCTGTAAAAGTCCAGCTTAATATCAGCCCCCTCCTTCTGTGCCCATTAATTCTTTATGTCCCTCTGTAAATGTACATTTTGTCATCTTTCCCCTCCTTCTGTACCGATTAGGTCTTTATGTCCCCTCTTTAAATGTCCAGTTTGTCATCTGCACCCTCCTTCTGTGCCCATTCCTCGTTGAATATCCATATTATATATATATATATAT
>WWET01000458.1:616640-638132 GCA_011038615.1 Limnodynastes dumerilii | reverse complement strand
GTTTTCCTGGCAGTGCTAGATACACCTATGGGTGGAGCTAATCTCAGGACACACCTCTTTGATGCTAGACACACCCCTTTTTGTGCAGCACCTTGATAGTGCTCTTACAATCTCCCTGATATTCATCTGCAAAAGTAGGCAACCATGAGATAGATAGATAGATAGATAGATAGATAGATAGATAGATAGATAGATAGATAGATAGATAGATAGAAAATAGATAAAATAATAAAGCTTACCTTCAACAGCAACAGGAAATGCTGTGCAGCCTAAAAGTGAAAGTGACTGCTCTCTGCCTGTGCTGAGCTCTGCCTGGCTGCCTGTCTGTAACAGCCTTCAGGAAACCAACCCCAGCGTTGCTGTAGGAAGTTTCCCACTGACACCAATGATGATTGTTCCTGGAGCTGTTGTGTCAGCAAAGGCTGACAACGGGCTTTGCCAGACTGGGCTATTGTGAAGGGCCCCTAGATTCGTTGGACCCATGGGCAGTAGCCCAAACTGCCCAGTGGATAAGACGGCCCTGGGTCTACCCTGCTGGACATAACGGGTTTAAAAACCAAGAAAATATTGCCAGGGTGAAGGTTTGAAAGTGGTATCATTTTAACTATACTATCCACGTAGTGTACCATATTCACAGAAGCTGCTGCTTCTTAAGTGCGGATTTTAAAGAAAGTAAGTACCATGCATGCATAGTTATAGTCGCTACACAATCTACGTAGGACTTAGGAAAGGAGTTGAACTATGTACAATCTTTAAAGACCACACATAGTTATTTAAGAAGGAAGAGGCATGCCAAGGCAGCCTCGGGTCATTTTTTTTTCAAAATATTTTTGGGGAAGTTATACAAGAAAAGTAACAAAACTTGTTTCAGTGATCATGTTAACATACATCGAGATAACATTGAGTTATGTATTTGTGAGTACAATTCAAAATTTTCTTACAATTATCCAGGTAAGTACTGTCTTCTTGTCTTATATACCAGATGTTATGATCAGAACTTCACTGTCGGCAATCATATCACCTTTTAATTTAAATTATACCAAGAGGTTAATTGGAAGGCTTTCCTCAATAAATCTCTAGAACCTTGTGGCAGGGTGTTTATAAATGGAAGCCAAGTATCACAGAATTGTTCGACTAGTTTTTCTTTATTGTTTATAGTTGCTATCCAATCCATCTGATAGAAGTATGCTAATCTGCCTGTCATCATGTTTAAAGATGGGGGGCCTGATTCAGAGATACGATTTCCACGGCACTTAGGAGCGTATATTTAAGATCCTAGAAAATTCGCAAAACTGCGCATGCGTAGTAATAGTGCAACGCCGTCTACGTAGCGGTTAGGAGCGTAAATTCGCTAAGAGCGTAAGTTTGAATCGCACGCAAACACTTAAGATCTTAAGTGCAGCGAATCTTTAAGATCTTAAGGATTTGCATGGAAATGGGCGGGGGGAGGCAGGGAAATGAGGGAAAGTGGGCGCGGGCTGACACTTAGGATCTTAAATGAACGCTACTACGTCACTTAAGATCCCAAATGACAGCGTAGAGTTAGGGCTAGTCAATGGTGGTCTAAGTTTAAGATCCACCGCTGCTTGCAAGGGGAGTGACTCTTTATGCAGTGGGCTGGAACCTGCTAGGATCTTAACATTAGATGCGTATATTTGCGATCTTTTCGCAATCGCATCTCTGAATCAGCCCCGGGGATTCTGGCGATATCCATTGTGAGAGAATGACTTTTTTGCCCCTGCCGCAATTATTAGGAGGAATTTCCTATTTCCTTTTGTTAACTTACGATATGTGTTCTGTTCATGTATATCCCAGAACACCCATTGTTTTGCAGTTGTAAATGAGATGGCAAGTTTATATTTTATATAGTCTGCCATCATGTCCCAAAAACTTTGTCTCTTAGGGCATGACCATAGGCAATGTATAAGGTCTGCCTCATTTTCTTGGCATTTAAAACATTTAGAATTGGATAAACGACCTATTATAAATCTTAGTTTTGGTGTTAAATATGCCCTATGTAAAATTTTAAAGGTGATTTCCCTATAGCTACTAGATACCAATGTTTTCTCAATTTTTTTTCAAAAAAAAGTTCAATTGCATAGGTATGTTGCACTGATATAACTGAATGGTGAATGGTGCTTTGGAATGTTCAAGCCCAAATATTTCAATGTATGTTTAACCCATTTAAAAGGAAACCTATCTCCCCAACCCCTTTGAGCTGCTGGCAAGAAAGCTATTGCTTCCGTTTTCTGTGTATTAATGGTGAAGCCTTAGACCTCTTTGTAGACTTCCAGTTCTTTTAATATGGATGGGATTGCTTCTCTAGGTTTACTAATGAATAACATTAAATCATCTGCAAAGGCAGATACTTTTAGCGCTAAATCTGCTATTTTAATTCCTTTCCATTCTTTTAGTCTATCAAAGTGTCAGAGTAAAGGGTCTAGAGTGATATTAAAAAGAAGTGGGTATAAAGAGCACCCTTGTCGCATTCCTCTATGCAGTGGGGAGGTGTTTGTGTTCCTGTTCCTATCGATAATTGTTAGTTAGCATCTAAGCTAACTAATATGTTATGTCGTTCCCTAGCCATGTGGGTTTTTACCATTGCGGCTATTAAATATTGTTTGTTATGTGTGGAGTGTCTACCCTTTGTAAAGCCTGTCTGTGCCTGATGTAGTAGTTTATGTAGGAATTGTTGATACCTGGTGGCTAATATTTTAGTACAAATGTTTCAATTCTGCTTTAGTGGGGATACAGGTTGATATGACTGTATAATATTCCGAACTTAAACCATCCGGTCCCGGAGATTTACCGGTTTTTAGTGAGGCTATTGTGTGTTTAATTTCTAACTCAGAGAACGGAGCAGAAAGGATTTCCCTCTTAGTTGGTGTAAGTTTTCTAGGAGCTGCTTCCTTGATACACTGAATACCCTCCTGGAAGTTATCTGGTGAAGCTTCGTATCATTTCTGGTAGTAAGACAGAAATTCATTAGATAGTTGGTTGGGGTCTAACATTGTCTGATGGGTATCTGATTTTAAGGATGTTATTCTTTTTTGTGTGGTGGAATTCCTAATTAAATTGGCAAGTAATTTTCCTGGCTTATTGCCCCAGAGAAAAGATTTATGTTTTCAAATGTCTACATTAAAAAAAGCCCGTTCTGTGCAGAGTGTGTCATGTATGCTTTTTATTCCCTTGTATCTAGCTCTGGCCTCTAACGTGTCATGGAGCAACAAATCAGAATATGCCTTAGTAAGGTCCATATTTATTGAGTGTAGTCTTTGGGTGATATTTTTCCTATGTTTTGTTACATATGATATGATATGATATGATATATGACCTCTTATGACTGGTTTAGAAGCAGCCCAAAACAAATTTATGTCTTCTAAATGTTCTACATTATTGGCCACGTAATTAAGGAAATTATGTTGTAGATGTTTCTTAAAATCGTCTGAGTCACTCAAATATGCTGGAAATCTCCAATTGTATGACCTTTTTATGGGGCTGTTCAAAGCTAATGTGAACCAAATCAGTGCATGATCTGGGATTATTATGTTTTCTATTGTAGTATTTATAATTCTATGTGTTAATGGTGTGGATGTCAACAAATAGTCAATTCGTGTTGAACTGTTATGCTGATGTGAGTAGAAAGTGTAGTACTTATCTACCGTGTATTGAAAACGCCATAGATTTTCTAGGTGAAGTTGATCCATAAGAAAATTTATAGGTGACGACATGCTGCGACAAGTTTCCCCTCCTTGTGTGGATTTATCCAGGACCGGGTTTCTCGTGGTGTTAAAGTCCCCCCTAGAATGATAGAACCTTTTGCCCAGTCTTGAAGTTTACTGTATACTTCTGCAAAACACAAGTTGTTAGGACAATTTGGGGCATAAATATTAGCTATAGTAAACAGTTCTCCTTCTAGTTTTATTTTAAGGAAAAAATATCTCCCTTCTTTATCTTCAATTGAGTCAAGTATGTCATAATGTATATTTTTACAAAATAATATTATCACCCCTCTTGCCTTAGATGTGTATGATGCTGCTCTAAACAATGTAAGCCAGTTGTCCCTAAGATGATTGGAATCACCCTTACGCCAATGAGATTCCTGTAAAAGGACAATGGGCCTGATCCAGAACAACTCTTCGGAGCGAATTTACGCATGGAGGAGAAGTAAAATCGCCCTTTGGTAAGCACTGCGCATGCGCACCATAGAAAATACGCTCCGTAACGTAGCGTAATTGTGAACCTATGGGCCATTCACGTATGTGTCACGTAAATACTTACGTGTGGGCATGGCAATTTTCCGTGTGTCCGAAATACGTCTGAAATACGTGAAGTAGGCGGGGGGTGGTATTTAAAGTGTACAGTATGGGCGTGCTTAGCTGCGTAAATTCGTCTAGACCATACGTACGTGTGCGTATGACTGCGGTTACGTTGGAAAAAGTTAAGGTAGGGTTTGGAAAGCGTATCTTGACAAAATACGTACATTCAAGGGGTGTGCCGAGGGGAGTGTAACGAATTTACGCACATGAAAATACGCTACGCGAATAAACGTACAGCAAACGTAGTTCTGGATCTACCCCAATATCTGGATTATACCTTTTAAATTGATGAAGGACTTTTTTCCTCTTTACTAGCATATTAAGGCCTTCTATATTCCATGATATAACTTTAAGTGAAGTTTTGTTTCTAACTGTCTCATCTCTAGAAACCCTCTGAGCGCAGTCATTATCAGTAATAATAAAAAAAAATCTCTCCAAGCCCTCTCAATGTATCCAACCTGGGAACTTGTATTGTAGGACATAAGAGTTTCTTATTGGTGTTGACAATGTAAATAATTACTTATTATATATAACCTGGATATATGAATATTATGAACATTAACTTTTAACCATTTTTTCTTTAACATCTTGAACATTTCTATAAACTTGCCTATTAACATAACCAAAATAATTTATTACAATACAGCTGCCTAGCCAGAACAACTGTGATATCTTACAATACTAGTGTAAACCAAATCTTTTACAGTCCATAGTTACAAAAATTCTATAATGATCATTGAATATGTAATTATTGAGAAAATACCATAACCAAACTTATACATTTAAAAAAAACAAAGAGATTTCTACCGTCCTTATGTAGGTCGAACCGACTCATCATGTGGTGTTGGTATCTCTCTCTCTTCATCTTGACTCCCTTGGCTGCAGGATTGTGCAAAGTTGCAAGCTGCAGAAACCGAGTAGAAATAGTAAGGGCAGTTATTGTAAAACTCTCGCAACTTGGCTAGGTATAGAAGAGCGAACTTGACTCCCTTGTTGTAAGGATCTTTGCATATTGGAGTAAATTATTTTCTCTTTCTAGTTACCTCGTAGCTTGTGTTCTTGATACTGTAGAATGGAGTTTTTATGGTATGCTTCCATTAATTTCACTTTATCTGCATAATTGAGAATACGCATGATGACTTGGTGTGGACGTTGACGGTCATTGGCCCTTTCTGGCCCAATTCGGTGGATTTGTTCTACAATTATAGGAGTAGTGCTTGTTTTAAGACCCAGCTCCACTGGTAGCCATGCTGTAGAAAATGTCATCAGGTCTCTTGGTTTCACTGTTTCCAGGAGGCCCACCGCTCTCAGATTATTCTGTCTGTTTCGGTTTTCTAAATCTTCTATTCTATCATGTAGAATGTTGATAGTAGTTTTGTTTTCTTGGATGGTTTTTTGAGCCTCCACCAACTCATCTTCAGCTGTTAATATCAGTTGCTCTGCCTCAGTAATATGTTGGTCATGGGAGGTTAGTTGCTCCAGGGCCGCATCAATGGATTCTTTAAGTATCCCTAACTTTTTATCTAGGAGCGGTGAAATGATATCAGAGATCTCTAGTGCCTATTTAACAACTTGCGGGCTATGTTTATCAGTGTCGAAGTCCCCGTCCGATTCATCATGACCCTCTGGGAATCTGGTTGGTTGAGAATTTGTAGGAGAGGTTGCTTTTGCTTTTATTTTGACTGCAGCAGTATCACCTCTGGTATTATGTTGTGGCTTATGCATGTATTTGTCCATTGGCTCTTATGATGTTGGACCGCTGTGGTCTGCAGGTAATTACGTTATGCAGCCAAACTCTGTGTGGTGTAATCCCCTCAGAGAGTAGTGTAGGAAGATTTTAAAGCAGCTCAACCTCTGCATGGCACACCTCTTCAATTGGTTATAACCAGCAACGAAGCTTGGAAGCAGCCCAACCTCTGCGTGGCACTCAGTCCCAATAGATCCAGCAAGTGATGATACTTATAAGCAGCTCAACCTCTGCGAGGCACACTATCCCAGATGTTTCAACAAGAAATTATTTTTGTAAGCAGCCCAACCTCTGCGTGGCACTCAGTCCCAATTAGATCCATAAGTGATGATACTTATAAGCAGCCAACCTCTGCATGGCGCACTATCAGAGAAGTTTCAAACAAAGAATTATATTTATATGCAGCCCAACCTCTGCGTGGTTTTAATCCCTATACTTGTCCCACTGTGTAGACTTTATGAGGGAAATTTCCAGCAGCCCAGCCTCTGCGTGGCACAAATCTCTGTAATATACACTTTCCACCACTTTCCAGTGTGTTTAACTGAGAGTCAGCTTTTGAGTAACTCAAGGGTGCACTCGCTTAAGGAGTTAGTACTGCTGTGAGGCTGATATTAGAGAAGTGTTGACTGCAGTGCTGTAGGATTTCAAATCAGCCTAATGAATCACTGTGGAGTCAGGCAGGTTTGTAGCACAAGTGGAGTGTGCTCTTTACCGCCTCGCGCTGCCATTTTGAATAAGCGCCAGTATCTAAGTGTGGTATATTCTGGGAAGAATCTGTCAGGGAGCCGCAGGTAACTAAAATCCCCTTGCCTGACACCTTATCTCTGTTTTTGTAGTTCGCCGCTGTTCTGATCGGGTCAGTGCCTCCATTATATTCACTGCACTCTGGAGAGCTCTAATAGTGCGGCTATTTACTAGGACCGCCTCCCGGAAGTCGCCTCAGGTCATTTTTATGAAGATTGGATGGGGGAGGTATGTAAAGAAAGACGGGAGGGCATGGGAAATAAGCACAGGCACTTAAGGTAGCCCTATGACACGTTTAAGTGCGGGGAAAACCGAGCGACGGATCTGTGAATCCGGTCCAGAATTCCTGGATTGTCATAACAATAATATCTGATGTTCTGTTGGTTTACTTGGTGCATTTTAGTACATACAACAAACATGTTACGTTGACATTTTAAAAGTCTTTTAAATGTTGTAAATGCTTTCCAGAGTAGGAAATCATATAAAAATTTGATGTGATAAATTATCATAAATGCTAAAATAAGCAAATGGTTTATTTGCTCTAGAATTTAATGAACACTTGGCCAGATTCTTAATGCAGCAACAAGCAAGATCACCAGCCATCAACCACTCCACTTATACCTTATTTCCTTCTTCAAGAATGACCACAGGATTAAACAACATAGCCAATAAATATGGCTACTTGTTTAACCACATCTTCATGAGGTCATTCACATATTTTTCAGTAGGCCAAAAGTTCCTCTTTATGCAACAAAAACTTATAACATGTGACTAGTATAAACATATGCACCTATTTTATTCTGCATCTTGGCTGTACCACATCTCTACTACTTCATTAAGTGTCACTTCTTTATCTACAGTTATTTGTGTTCCTGTTTTTAAGCTCATATTCGTTTGATATACAACAATAAGAAACAAACAACAAAAATAACAACAACCTCAATGGGTACATATCTAACAGTTAAAGCCCCCCAAAAATACTATAGTACATGTTACTAACAAAATGTTTTTTTGTTTTTTTATGGAAGTTAAAAAGAAAAAATAATTAACCAAGTAACATCTTTCAGAGTAATAATAATGAATGCTGGTACATGGCTAACAAATTTACCAGTACTTTTCTGCAAGTGCAAGTGTTTCTTGGTAACAAAGCTAAATAAAACTCAGGTGGTTAAAACCCTACGTTAAATACATGTGAAAATGCTATCACCAAGGATTTATGAGCAGATTATGAAATGTTACCATAGTGTACAACTGGCTTCAACATTAGTTATGCAATATTTATTCTGGCTATGTTATAAAATGCTAGATTTTATTTCCCTTTAAAATACAAAATGAGTATTGCTTTAAAATCTGACTTTATTAATATGTAACTAAATATTAAATGAACATCCTGGAAAATCAGTAATATAAATATGTCTCAAGAGTAGACATTTATTTGTAAAACATGTTGGGTTTAATACTTGAGAGAGAGAAGCAAGAGAAGAAAGAGAAGAAAGAGAAGAGAGAGAAGAGAGAGAGAAGAAAGAGAAGAAAAGAGAGAGAGAGAGAGAGAGAGAGAAGAAAGAGAGAGAGAGAGAGAGAGAAGAAGGAGAGAGAGAGAGAGAGAGATGTAATGAGTTAAAGAATGTGTGTCAATAGTATTGGGCTGCAATGACCAGAATTTTTATACATACTTTGTAGGGCAATTTATAGCTTGCAATGTATATACACTGGGCCTGATGCAAACCCCCATGTGCTTTCCATATGTGCGGGGGTCGAGTCCAGAGTGCACAGCCCTGTCTGCACTAATTTGTCCAGAACCATACCTTAACTTCTCCATGCAGATCTGCTGTTCCCTGCCCCCAGCCCTTCATTATCATGCTTGTACCCATAGGTGTATCTATAATGGGTGCAGGGTGTGCAGTGCATATGGGCCCCTCAGAACAGGGGGCCCTGTGGCATTCATCCTGCACCCAGGGTATCTATTTCTTCCCTCTAAGATCTTCCGGAGGGAAGAAATAGATGCCAAATGAGCCCCCCCTTCCCCTCCTTCCCTTTCCACATATATTTGGTACAAATAAATATTTGATCACAATGTTCTGCCTTCAGTTCTAATCACACATTTTTGACTATTGACTATAAAGCAAAAAGCCCAACAATTAAGTAAATTCCAAGGTTCCTAATTATTTCCATCTCTGAAGTGAGAGAAAGATTGGGCTAATAATTAATTCTTTCACTTATAAAAATTACTTTTTAAGAAGCTTATTTTATATTTTTAACTCAAGATCACAAAAAGAAAGGTGCTTACATGGAGAAGGAACTAACCTGCATTGAAAACCGGGTCTTGGCAGGGAACTGGGTACTTTCTGCCATTTCAGCCAGCAGTCTGTGTAGCCTACAACAGGATCCTCCAGTACTCATTATCACCATTGTCTGTTCTCATAGTCTTGTATGTCAGAGAGCCTCCAAGAGAAAAAGAGTGGACTGGAGCACATAGAAAGTGTTCAAAATCCCATAAAAAGAATTACAGTGTGGTTCAAAAATGGAGATTTAAAAACAACCTAACATGGGGGTTGACATTGATTCTGTTTAATAAAACACATTATATTTATTATATACATTAGGTCAGAAATCTGCAAGCCGTTACTATGTAACGGTTTCTAATACAAAGTGGCAATTCTTAAGTCTAGCCCTGACGTGGAGGGTTGCTTGCTATTAACTATCCCCATAGGTATGATAAAGTGGCAACTCTTGTATATAGCCCCAAATGTATGAAAAAAGTCCGCTATTAGATATCCCCATATGATGCCTGGCTCCCGTCCCGGGAGGAGAGCTGTGCACGAGCTCTCTCTCCCTCATGGTGTAACAGCGTTAGCTGTAATGAATTACGTTAGTTAATCTTTCACTCGCTCATTCGGGCAGCCAGGCATCATATGGGGATATCTAATAGCGGACTATTTCATACGTTTGGGGCTATATATTAGAGTTGCCACTTTACCATACCTATGGGAATAGTTAGTAGCAAGCAACCCTCCACGTCAGGGCTAGACTTAAGAATTGCCACTTTGTATTAGAAACCGTTACCTAGTAACGGCTTGCAGATTTCTGACTATTACAGGGAAATTGTATGGCGATGCTCTATCTACAAGGGATTTAATAATAGAATAAAATTCTCAATGTATTCATCTTAATTTACAGAGCCCTATTGGTATAATTTAGGGTAACTTGAACATTAGCATTGACTGATTTAATACTCCGTTATTTAATTGTAGATACAAGCTATATATAGCCAATTTATCCTGGAACATCGAAGCTATTAGCCCATTTAATTCTTGATGAATCCTCATTATATATTTTGGACTTAATATTTAATAATCATTGTGAGGATTAGCCTTGGCGGCAATCTCACATATTTTTAAAGGGTAATTTTGACCCTCTGAATCCATACAGGGACCTGGCTGCTATTATCCCTATTGGGAGTACTGGGCTGAGATTATTTCTACTCTAGGAAACATACTTATTATTTAAGCTATTCATATGCTACACCATCATTGTTTTTAACCTATTATCGGTGGTTTTCCACTGTTAGTAACACACTGTTTTTAATATTTCGCCTAGTTCGTTATTTTTGTTTGAAATTTCAATAAAGTTTACAATAAAAATTATTTTCTTTTCTTTCTGATATTAAATTTAAAATAATTGAGTGTATTTAAGAAACCCAGAGTGCAATAAAGGAGGACTTTTTGGGGGGGCATAGCCCTCTTGAATGTTTGTTTGTATCCTATTTACCCTCTTATGCACCTCCTCTATGATGTGGGAAGAGGTTCTTGATAGATAGAGGTGGTGCCCGGTATCTTTCTTTCACTTGTAATATTAAAATAGATATGATAATATTAAAAAACGGATATTGGTGTCAAATATACAATTCCAAAAGGTTGGAGGATGTAATGATATTCGGTATGAGGGTATTCCTCCCTCTTTATATACAAAAACACCTTATGGTATAGATCAATGCTGAAGTCTGGAGATATATAGATGGATAGAAAGTCAGCCAAATACAAATTAATTATGCGGGCTTACCCGCTGACAGGCGCGCGTCCGCGTCTGTCTGCTGAGAGTCCCAATTGATAGTGCAGGCTCCGTTACTCTGATCAGACAGAGCCGTGATGCAGGAGCGACTATGGAGTAGGTGCCACACGTGTCCTGGCGGGGGTCTGTCTTCCGTTTCTCCGACTCGTCAGGGCTGGAGGAGAGGTCCCGGGAGGAAAGTGGGCGGCTCTATAAGCTTATGGTGTCGTCTCCATATAGCTGTGTGAGCAAATAGTAGTAGTATTAAAGAGTCTTTATATCCAGCAGTTCGTTCTCTTGGTTGCTATGATTGGTTGCTATGGGCAACATCTCCACTTTTCCAAACCCGAAGCTTAGTAAATCTGGCCCTTGTTGTGAATGCCGTAGTCAGCTATTGGTAGCTTATGCAAATGGAGAAACACTGACTTCACGAGTAATGTAGCTGATAGACGACATTTGTTAATTATATCTACTAGATGGCATGCTGGACTAATTTCATTCAAGAATCGAACGCAGTCCTCGCTAACTTAAGGCATATAATAAAAACATTAATGTGGAGTAATATCTAAGAAGCGCTTATATAAAAAGCTCAGATGACAATACATTTGCACTTAATTAACATAAAAAGTAGCTCAAACCATTGAAATTTCAACAAAGGCTTTCATGTAATAGATAGAGGGCTCCATTTACTTACCTTCCTTGTTCCCTTGAACGAAGCTGCATCAGGTTCGCTTATCATCGCAGCGAGTCTGGCAGCTTCGTTTACATTATTTACAAATACTCACCCCTCCTGTGAGGTCCCGCGATGATCCGCCGGGTCCTTGCAGTACTTCACATTCATGCGATGCATGAATGAAGTACTGCACATGCGCAGCAACTCTTATTTGGGACTTCAAAAATGTTCAGTCCCGACATGAACTGCACAGGCGCCTTGCTTCTCTTTTTTTTTTAACTCGGGCAATATTGCTGTGTATTCCGGCAGTCTCTCCTCTTTTCCTCCCCCTAATAACAGCCGGGAGCGGAGTGTAAAACTCCGCTCCGGCATTTTGTAAATATGCGACACTTCATTTTAATGCGATAGCGCCAGTTTTGAAGTGAAAACTGGCACTATTGCATTAAAATGAACTTTGTAAATAGACCCCAGAATTGTTGAGCGAGTCAAACAAAAAACAAGCTTCCCTTTAGAGACTAAGGGATTTCTGAACGCTGGGATCAAACATATTGTTGATAAGCTTCCAGCAATGTAAAGGATTTAAAGTATTGCGTGTGACTAAAGTCTAATTTGGCTATGCTAATTTGTTTGGTACATGTGTTTCCCATATGTTTCCAGTGGATAGGACAAAGTGAAATCTTTTTGCATGTTGCTGCCAACCCAGCTGTAGGACCACCGCCTGAGAGTGGACACCTGTTCCTCTAGAGCTTCTGACTTCAAGACAGGTTCCAGTGTGGCATTATATGCAGATCTGTTACTTAAAGGTTTAACCCCTTCTGTTTAAAAGACATCCTCAGCTGGAGAGCATGCATTATTTATTGGCAATAGCTTCTACAATATGTTTTTTAAATAACCTAAATAGGGCATGCATTGAAATGTGTACAGAGCACGGAAAAAGACCTAACCATGCTTTTGTGCTTCAAACACAGGGGTCCAGATTTACTAAGCTGTGGGTTTTGAAAGAGTGGAGAGTTTGCCCATAGCAACCAATTAGATTCTAGCTAACATTCTCTAGAATGCAATAGTTAAATAAGATCTAGAATCTGATTGATTGCTATGGACACACTCTCCACTCTTTCAAAAACCACAGCATAGTAAATCTGGACCAGTGGGCCCCAGAAAGGACAGGCATCAAAACCTTGATTAACAGGACCTCAATCTGACCCACAAATACACAAACTTAAACAAAAATCTGCCTACGAATGGTCATTTATCAGTACTGCACATGGAAAAAAAGACAACTTTTTGTTTACTGAGTATAATTTGTCAGCTATTTAGTCACCATTACTTTATTTAGTTGTTTATTTATATCCATAATGATTTTCTCTTTAAACCTATAATTGTCGCCAGGCCTTTGTGATCTTAAGGTTACACTAAACCTTTTCTTTCTTTTAAACCACACTACAAACTTAAACGCATAATACATATTTGCCAACTATCCCTCCTGTCAACGAATATTGCAAGGTAACTAGTAGAGATCCCCAGGGATCTGCACTTGGACCAGTGCTAGTTAATATCTTTATTGGTGTCATTTCCTGTGGTATTGAGGGGAAAATATGCCTTTTTGCAGATGATACAAAGATGTGTAACAGGGTAGACACACATGGAGGGTACAGAAAATGAGGTAGGTAGACTAGAGCAGGGTTGCCGACTCTCCCGGAATGTCCGGGAGACTCCCGAAATTCGGGCAGTACTCCCGGTATCCCGGGAGAGCCAGCAAATCTCCCGCAAGTGACTTGAGGTAACTCAACTATAATTTATTTATTAAACAAAAATCTATGCAAAAACCACGGCCTCAAGTCCTGCCCCCCTGCCTAGCAACACTAGTATACTAGTGTTGCTAGGCACAGGAAGGGACTTGATGACGCAATGCGCGGCATCAAGCCCCGTCCGACCCCTATTCCAAGTAAAAACGGGTCAGTATGAGCCAGGGGGCGGAGCCTAATGACACGGTTTGCATAACCCACGTCATTAAGCCCCGCCCCCTGCATGCGTCGCTAGCTTCTCTCCGGGATCTCCCGGAGAGAAGCTGCCAAAAGTCGGCAACCATGGACTAGAGGAATGGTCAAGAGTGTGGCAACTAAAGTTTAAATCCATAAAAATGCAAAATCATGCACTTGAAGTGCAAAACCCAAAAAGTTCAATAGATCATTAATGGCACTACATTAGAAACTACTGAGGAGTAAAAGAATCTAGCAGTCATGATTTCATGTGACTTAAAGGTAACCAAGCAATGTAACAAAGCGATGAGAAAGGCAAGTCAGATGCTTGGTTGCATAGGGAGAGGAATTAGTAGCAGAAGGAGAGCAGTAAAAGACAGTGCAAAGAAGAGCAACTAAAATGGTCCATGGCATGTGACACAAAACATACCAAGAAAGGCTAGAGGAACGAAACATGTATAGCTTGGAGCAGAGAAGAGAGAGGGGAGATATGAAAGCAGCTTTCAATATATATCAAGAGGGTGTGACTGGCTAGAGGAGGGAGGCATTTTTCAAAGGAGAAGGTGTTATAGCACACAGGGGCATGAATATTAACTGGAGGGTGGAAGATTCAGAGGAAATGTGCAAAAAATGTACTTCACTGAAAGGGTGGTTGATAAATGGAATAACCTCCTATGGTTTTTGGTGTTAACACAGTAGACCATTTTAAACATAGCTTGGGATAAATATAAGGATATCCCAGATATCAAACTAAATTAAGGGTAAAAAAGATCTAGGGTCAGAATTGTTTTAATTAAACAACAGGGCAAACTGGATAGGTCAGTCACTTTCTATGTTTTTTATGTTACGTCACTTTCTATGTTTTAATGTTTAGTTTTTGTAATTTAGAATTTTATATTCAGGTCAGATATGGCAAGTTGCTTTCTTTTAACATAGTTGATACCATTCTTAATATTTGTTTCATTTTTTATTGTTTATTAAGCAGATTTGGAAAAAAAAAGTGAAAAAAATGTAACAAATTTTTATAAGTTTACATTTACTTATATGATACATGTATGAACATAATTTATTGGAGCTATTAGAATTAATGATGCCGTACATGTGTTAAACTCACCAAAAGCCACAGTTCTAGCTCAAGGCTCAGTAGAGCATCCAATGAACACAGCCGAAGACATTACTCTGGAGAAGTTGATTACAGAAGCACAAATGTTTATTTAGTCTTTTGAATGATTGAGCCATATTTTCAGCACTCTTTGGAATAGAAAGAGTTCAAAAACATGCATTGGCTATAGAAAAGACTCTGGCAGACCCTGTGCATGAATGGGCCATAACTAGGGAATAGTCAGGATTGCATGCAATTGTGTGTCAGACAAGGCTACACATTATCCACATTATCCTAGCCTTTCATTTTGCTCTGATCTCCTGGCTAGGAGTTAAGAACAAAATGTATGTCTGGGGGGAATTTGCAGAGGATTCCTTACTCGGGGCTCCACCACTGAGCCTCTATTATGGATAAGGACAATAGCAAAGTGCGTGAAGCACCATGACATCACGATGCAGCTGAGCCTCCATAAAGGAGTTGAAGAAAGCAGCCAACAAAAAGAAAATAAGAATTTTAAGAGGTCTAGGGATGGAAAGGAGAAGCATCAAGACTGGTAAAATAAGTAAATAAAGGAAATCAATAATGATGGCCAATAAGTTCCTTAACACAGACTATGGTTAATTTATTCAGCAGCCACTTAACCTACCATCATGTTTTAGGAGTGTGGGAGGAAACTGGAGCACCCAGGGGAAACCTATGCAGTCCAAGGGAGAACATGCAAACTCCACACAGATAAGGCATAGTATGGGATTTTAATTCTTGACCTCATCGCTGTGAGACACAAGTGCTACTCACTGAGCCACCATGCTGCCCTAGTATTCAGACTTAATAACGTTCGCAAGCCATGCGCATAAGTTCTTCTTTTAGTGATCTGCACATGTGTGCAGCAGATGTTATGCATCAGATCTCACTACTCATTTTCACATGTGCACATCTCCATACGACAGAGCGTGATTATACTCCTATGTAGGAGAATGCGTAATGTTGGTGGGGGGAAGCAAATACTGTATATTTATATACAGTATGGGCTGTATTAGGTACTTCTGCATGTACGTTCACAACATCAGCACAACTATACGCACAAAGAAGTTAAGGTAGGGCTATGGCACGCTGAAGTCAGCTAAATTCCATCTGTCAGAGGGGAGTGTCATGGTAGTGCACTTGCCACATAAGTATGGACTTTTGCTATTCTGTGCCTTCTTAAAGCACTCTAAGAGCCAGATTTACTAAGCTGCGGGTTTGGAAAAGTGGAGATGTTGCCCATAGCAACCGGAAAAGTGGAGATGTTGCCCATAGCAACCAATCAGATTCTAGATGATATTCTCTAGTATGTAAAAAGAAAATGAGAGCTAGAATCTGATTGGTTGCTATAGGCATCAGTTTAGTAAATCTGGCCCTAGGACTGAATCGGGTCCCTTGCCCTAATACCAAGGTACTATAGGTGGAAGGGAGTAAGAGGTAGAAAAATAAATTAAACACTATTAAACTGAAAAATGATGATAGAGACAGTGGCGCACCCAGGGGGGGGGGTGATTCTGGATGCCCAGAAACCCCCCAGATTGAAACTTTTTTTAAAAATATTGAAAAATTTGCAAAAAAAGACAAAAATTCAAAAGGGGGCGTGGCTTTGCGGGTGCCGTGAAAGGGGCATGGCTTAGCGGTCATGTGATCCGGACTGAGGAAGATGGTCCTGGCCTGTGCTGCATCAGGAAAGCAGGTGGGAATGGTGAATGGGTCACTACAAATACAACAATGCTTATGCACTGACACAGGCTCTGTACATTGTGTAATGTGCTCTACTAATGCATTGTATACTGCTATTACTATTAGATTTGTTCCTTCAGTAAAAAAATACTATTTTACTGTGTAAAAAGAAATAACTTATAAATCACCTATAAAAAAATATCAGAACAGGACTTGTTACAGCCAATAACCAAAGCAATTCCTTAATGTAGAATTTTTATTATTTTCAAACATTATAAACGTCCTGCTTTCACAGAGAACATTAATGGACGTCTTAAGTCTTGGCAGTCAGATAGTATGACCATATTATCAGTATTGTCATTTACATATGTTTTTTATTACAGTCTAATTCCCTAACAAACACACACACACACACTCACACACGCTAGGGGTAAATTTTGCCTCTTGCAGTATAACAGTGTAGGCGGGTCAGGAGAAGAGCTTGGGCAGGACGCGGTGGAGCTTATTTGCTGCGTTTTCGGGCTACAAAACGTTTGCAGCTATGCTCACATGTATTACACGCATTGGAAACCACCCTTTCAAAATCCTGCGTTTGCCACTGAGAGAAGTGTATCTTGCAAAGCAAAGCAGAAGCAGACTATCCATATCCTAGGAGAAAACACTGGTAAGATAATTATAAAGCATCCAATCTGAAGTGAAAAAAGATTGACATATGCCCTAAATCTAGGGTTAAGGGGTAATGTGCAGCTATGGTATGTGGGGGAGGGGGTAATGTGCAGCTATGGTATGTGTGGGGGGGTAATGTGTGGCTATAGTATGTGAGGGAGTGGGTAATGTGCAGCTATAGAGTAGAGTATGTACTGGACATGTAGGACTGTATAAATGATGATTGGTTGCTATAGGCAACATCTCCACTTTTCCTTTCCCGCAGCTTAGTAAATCTGGCCCCAAGTGTGATTTATAAAATATTTGCAAAATAATTTATTTGTAGCTGTTAGACTCCAAATCACTTTTAAGTTGTCCACACACCATGGACCAGCTTTACCAAGCTGCGGGTTTGGAAAAGTGGAGATGTTGGACATAGCAACCAATCAGATTATAGCTGAAATTCTCTAGCATGTAATAGGCAAGTGAGAGCTAGAATCTGATTGGTTGCTATGGACAACATCTCCACTTTTCCAAACCCTCAGCTTAGTAAATCTGACCCCATATGACTGACCAGCCTTTTTATCATGCAGTGTATGTCAACTAACTCTTGCAAAACGATCTGCCCTGTTCATTTAATCATTCAGTCTGCCTAAAGACTCTGACCTTTGCTGTGCCAGTCCTATTAATAAATACACAGGTGGTGGTAAAACAGCCATTATAACTGATCAGTGTGTGACCACTATATGAGGTCTTTGGCTACTAAGAGTATTATGTTGGGTACTGGCAACATCATAGTGTGTGACTAGTTTTTGAAGCACCATTATATACAGCTCAAAGTGTTCTTTGACTAAATATAATTAATCAGATATGATGAAAAAGACTATATGAATTCAACCAAAGCCAATTTTCTATTGTAAATCCCTCTAATACTATGCTAAGCCTCTTTACGTATAATATCACCAATACATTTGAAAAAAGAAATACATTTCAAGACTTGCTTTGGTACATGACAATAGCATCACATATATGAGCATTCAATAAAACACCTACTCATCATGCCAGCTGCAATGAGATAAAACATTAGAGACTTGTTAGATATTTCTTTTAATTAATACTCTTGATCAAAGTGTAGTTGTGCAGGTGAGAGACAGTGTTTTAATTGTATATATATGGTCACAAGAGTCTATAATTGTTATCCGTAGGGGTGATATTTACCTGATATGCTCGCCAGTTTAACAAAATCTTCCTGGTTATTAAGTTAAGGGTATAAGAGTATGGCTTTTAGCAACCACAACTAGTGAACCACAACATATGTGAGCCTGTGACTTTTTAGCATCCTGGGTGAAAAAGGATGCTGGCACCCCCTGGTCATCATCCCATGTGGGCGTGCTAGTCCTCCAATGGCCCTGGTGAGTTGTCATTAGTGTAGGGGGGCTGGAGTGCCGGGTCAGTTCATATACTATAATTATAGCCAGTGCTTTTTTGTAAAAAAAAAAAAAAAAAGGTGCAAGAACTCACCCCCCATCAGCCCTTATTACAGCCCCCCATAATATTTCAGACCTTATTGCAGCCCCTTCATAAGTTTCAGCCCTTATTACAACCCTCCTTTAATTTTTAAGTCCAGCCTCCATGTCTGCCCCTTGTAATGTCCAGCCTCCATGTCTGCCCCTTGTAATGTCCAGCCTCCATGCCTACCTCTTGCATGTCCAGCCTCCATGTCTGCCCATTGTAATGCACAGCCTCCATGTATGCCCTTTGTAATGTCCAGCCTCCATGTCTGCCCCTTGTAATGTCCAGCCTCCATTGTCTTCCCCTTTTAATATCCAGTCTCCATTGTCTGCCACTTGTATGTCCAGCCTCCATTGTCTGCTCCTTGTAATGTCCAGCCTCTATGTGTGCCCCTTTTAATATCCAGCCTCCATGTGTGCCCCTTGTAATGTCCAGCCTCCACTGTCTGCCCCCTTTAATATCCAGCCTCCATTGTCTTCCCCTTTTAATATCCAGCCTCCATTGTCTGCCCCTTATAATGTCCAGCCTCCATATGTGCCCCTTGTAATGTACAGCCTCCTTGTGTGCCCCTTGTAATGTACAGACTCCATGTATGCCCCTTGTAATGTACAGCCTCCATGTATGCCCCGTATAATGTCTAGCCTCTATTGTCTGCCTATATATCTAGCCTCTGTTACTTACCTTTGACATCTTCTCCCTTACTTTGCGGTGCTTCCTCCCTCTGGTGCTTCCTCTTTCAGTCTGCCGGCGGTCACGTGGTGCGGTAGTGGTAATATAGGGCTCATATGGGAGCCCTGTAGGACCAAATCTGTTGCTAGAATGGCAGTGACTGCATTGGTTCAGTCACTGCTATTCACAGTAACAGGTTTTGTCCTACAGGGCTCCCGTAAGAACCCTATATTACCTGTACTGCACTGTTAAAAGCCCTGCCGCATATACAGCGACACAGGCTTTTAACAAAAAACAACAACTTTGTCCCGAGAGTCTAATCTCTCGGGACAAGTTGTTAGTCAGACAGGACAGTGGGACTGTCCCGCCGTACTGAAAAAGGTGCCGGAATGCCGTTCCAGTACGTCCGACGACAAAAAATAAAGCCCTGCATCTTTATCACTTTATCATCTTATTCTATTTCTCCCCTGTATTATAATCCATCATCCTCCTACATATTCCATCCTGTACCTGAATGTATTGGGGAAGGGGGATTAAAACAATGCTAAACTGGTCTGTGCAGGGAATAAGCCTTCCCTTAACTTGTTTTAGGTGACCAAAAGCTATTCACCTTCAATCCATCTTGAGAGGAGTCACTGCTTTTCCTATTTCCTCACAAAAATCACACCAACGATCCAACAAAGACAAACCACCATAGTACTGTACATAGTTCAGGGCCAAAAATAATGTCTTAATATAGCATTTATGTTTATTTTTGCTTCAACTCTGTAAATTTGCCTACAACATTTCTATGCATTCAACAACAGCATGATCGTGTCATTTTTTTCCCTTTTCTTTTAACCAATTATCAATATCAATCAGTCATCACACAACCACCCAGGGCCGCCATCAAGGGGGGACAGCCGGGCCTAGTGCCCCTGGCCCGGGCAGAGAAGGGGCCCGGGATAGCCCCTGGCCTTCTCTCTGTCCCGAACAGGACACTAGTAATATTACCGCTGGCGCTGCGGTATCATTGCTGGCAGTGGCAGAGGTCTGAATGCAACATGGAGAGAGGAAAGCCCTGCTTATCAGACCTCTGCACTTACACTGCCGAGTGCCAAAGGTCCGCGGCACTCTGTATGATGTCGTGATGTCATGACGTGTGACATCATCACATGCAGTGGAGGGCCGTGGGGTTGCAGAATACCGCGCCCTAGGGTTGCTCTGCAGGAGAGACTGTGACGGAGAAAGACAGGACGATATAAGTAGATAAGTAAATCAGTTCTTTTTTAAACTATAAAAGTAAATCCCTGTGACACATAAAAGCAGTACATGATTATAACATGCAGGGCTGGAATGCTTATACAGTATAAATATTCACAGCTCTGCATGTTATAATCATGTACTGGATTTTTATGTGGCAGAGATAATAGTTAAAAAAAAGAACTAATTCCACATTATAAGGTATAAGATCCATCTCAGACAGTAACAGAATCGTTGTATAAGTTATAATATGGAATCAGTTATTTTTTTTTAAACTATTAAAAAAAATCTCTGCCACACAAATCCAGTGCATGATTGAAGTGGTCGCAAGCTTGATATAGTTTATCCAAAATATTCCAATGGGGGGAGGCCCTGCATATTTTGTCAGTCCCGGGCCCCACAATTTCTGATGGTGGCCCTGCGACTACCCAAAGAAGCTTCCATTCCTTTACCCTGAAGTATTGACTTTGGAATATGGGTAAGGTAACTTCCACCCTGATCTGAAATGGCAGCATTTGGATTGGAAAAAATTAGATGCTGTATATACATTTTTACAACACACAGATGATCACATAAGCTCAAAAGAGTATTGTAGGTGCTCATGCTTCATTGTTTACAGAAAACCTGTCATTACAGCAATACTTAAACGTCAGTCTCTGTTATGGTGGAAGGATCTAAAAAGAGAATGAAAAAGAACCTGCATGTAAAAATGCTGGGAAGGAAATATCAATATCACATCCAGTGAAAGGTTTAATATCCTGAGGAGAATTCCTGGAAGCCACTGGAAAATATCCATCCTCTTAATCATTTCAGCAGAATTTGTTAAGCTCATCTAAATCATCTAATCCTATCCACATCCTGAGACTGCTGTATAAGGCACAACAATGTCAGAAAAACACCTAGTCCCTAGAGGAGATAACTATTGAGAACAGGGGTGTATCTATAGGTCCAGCGCCCCTGGCAAAGTAAGGGACTGCCCCCCCATTTATTCCCAGTACTCCCATCATGTGCCTCCAGCTTCCCCCAGTACTCCCATCATGTGCCTTCAGCCCCCCAGTACTCCCATCATCTGCCTCCAGCATCCCTCCCCAGGACTCCCATCATGTCTC
>WWET01000458.1:583723-608145 GCA_011038615.1 Limnodynastes dumerilii | reverse complement strand
AGCATGCCTGCACGGTGCAGACATGCCGAATTTAGGATTTTTCAGCACTAAAACACATGTCTGTTATACAGACATGTGTTTTAATGCTCGCGATCGGCACAAAAACATAAAATCGCATCTCTAGAGATGCAAATTTATGCCTTGTGAATTCAATGCGATTTCACCGCGAATCGGTGAAATCGCATTTAGTGAATCAGAAACATCCTATGTTTCTAATTGAAAAAGTCGGGACCGCGATTTGCGGACCCGCGAATAAAATATTACTGAATTCACGTGATTTTTTGCTTAGTGAATCGCCTTTGGCGAATTTTAAGCTAAAAATCACGTGAATTTTAGCAATTTGAGCTTAGTGAATGAGGCCCTAGGAGTGACATAAAAAGACATTCGGAACTAAAAAAGGATTTAGAGAACGGCGACAAAATTGATAAAGGGTTTGGAGCCATTGAGCTATGAGGAATGGGTAGCCAATTTAGGCATGTTTACTTTAGAAAAGAAGCATCTGAGAGGAGATATGATTACTGTATACAAATACATCAAGGGTCAATACAGAGAACTTTAATGGGAACTTTTTACCCCAAGGACTGTACACAGGACATGGGGTCACCCACTAAGGTTAGAGGAGAGGAAGTTTTACAAACAGAAAAGGAAAGGGTTCTTTACAATAAGGGTTGTGATGCTGCCATGCAGATAAATGATACAGATTCACTTGATATTTTTAAGGAAGGGTTAGACAAATTTTTAGCAGAAAAGTTCATCCAAGGTTACCAGGACCGTTAATTAATATAAAAGACAGTAGTGGAGCTAGGGAAAAATAGGACTGTCATCTTGGGTCAGCAGGGACTTTTTTGAGGTTGCAACAGATTAGAGGTTTCTCCATTTGGATCAGGGGCGGAATGGAAACTTAAAGTGGCCCTGGAAAAAAGTCTGCAAGAGGCCAAATATTAGCGGGATCAACTGTTGGCAGGGCCCAAAAAAATATGTAAACTGGATTAGTACAGAATAAAGACGCTTAATAAAAATTGAACAAAAGAAGTGTTATATAAAAGATTTACAAGCAAATATAACATAGTATTTCACAATCCAATAAAAAGATTTATTGTGACCTCTATGCAATGCAGGTAGTTACCACCACTCAACAGAGCATACAGCATCTTAGTAACTACTATCCAATACATACAGCATCCTAGTGATCACCACCCAATATATACAGCATCCAAATGATCACCGTTCTATACAGACATCATTTAAATAATCACCACCCATGACAGTCAACATCCTAGTTTTCTTCAAATAAAAAAAGGAGTTGTTGAGTGACCTCCAGAGGCCATCAGCCTACCAGGAAAATTCCCTGTAAATCCTATGGTCAATCAGCCCCTGATCTGGAAAAATTTCAATTGTAAAGATAGGTAACGCAGGAGATCCATAATAGGTTGAACTTGATGGACTGGGTCTTTTTTCAACCTAATCAACTATGTTACTATGAATTATTTACCTCCCACACAGTAATATGCAAGATACAGTTTTTTCTATATCTCGTTTGATAGGCTAGAGAGTTTTGTCATTATTATTCATGTAACAGATAAATGTAGGAATTGTTGATTCATGGATTACGTGCACACACCAAGACCCAATCATGTCAGATATAGGCACTATTATTATTAAAATTTTATTATAAAATAATCACCAAGGTTTTCTGTTTCTCATAATAGAATCTATACATGTGCTAAGATCAATATAATTTATATAGGCATTTGTATCTTTAAAATGCTACTACTATGATACCCCATTTCTCACATCCTTTCACTTATGATGCTATTAGCATCAGGATTGTGCTGTAAGACTACTACATGCATGCTCAGAGCTGCATAATATAAATGTTTTTAATTTTTAAAGAAAGATTTTTTATTGGAAATACAATTTAGTTCTATACAGTATATGGTGGTGTACTGGGTCCTCTGTTGGGAGACAGTAGAAGTGGGTTCCTCAAAACAGACGTGGTGCCAGATTTACTAAGCTGCGGGTTTGGAAAATTGGAGATGTTGCCCATAGCAACAATCAGATTTTAGCTGACATTCTTTAGTATGTAAAAAGAAAGTGAGAGCTAGAATCTGACTGGTTGCTATAGGCAATATCTCCACTTTTTTCAAACCCGCAGCTTAGTAAATCTAGCCCGTGATCGGAGAGTATACATGACAGGCAACTGTATTCAGACTCACAGTGAATGTAATATTGTCTTAATTACATATTATATGACCTCTTTCATGAGGTTGCAGTGCTTTCCCTGTTATGTTTGCTATTGTTGTGGATTGTTGTGTTGCAAGAGAAAGCAAGTTTAGAGGGAACTGGATGATAAGTCAGTAAGACACGTGAAATGTGAGTGTTAAACTATTTAAGATTTAGTTTAATAACATAGGACCAAATACAGAGTTAAGTAAGTTAGGCCAATTAGTGGCGTAATTTAACTGGAGGGTGCATCCAGTGCTTGGACTTTTTTTTTCCACAGGCCAAATGAAGTTGAACGGACAGTGACAATTTTTGCAAAGATTCACACATATGCGCAGAGCACAAAAATGGACTAAATGCAGTCCAAACGCATGGTAAAAAGGAAAATGCCAGAAGTCTGGAAACCTTTCTTTACATTGAAATTAAATCATAAAGTAATAAATAACTAAAAAAAGAAGTTCTAGTCATTGGAAAAGTGTTTCAGATCCTTCTTTAGAAATGGTGTTTGCATTTTTAGTAAGTAACAACAGGACAGTGTCAGTGTTCAAATTTCTATACTCTTAGGCAATAAAATATAACAAGTATATGTAGCATAATTATCTTCTCTATCTCCTCTTATCTAAGGCTGCTTAACGGAATTATTGCAGAATGTTTTACATTAGCGCTAGTTTGCAACATGTAAAACACTTTTAGTGATATTATTTTCCTATCTTCTCTCTGTGTATCTGAGCTGAAAGCCCAGGAGAATTAGCTATTAGGTATTAATTGTTTACTGTAAACAAGAACTGCAAATTTTAGACTGCTTGCATTGGTCGGACGGCCGCAGGCACAAACACAAAAGTTAGGGTAGGGTTTGCCGAGCGTATGGAAGCTAAACTAGGTACGAGCAAGGGGAGTGCCTATTGCCTAGTGCCTATTGCCGTGCATACGTTCAGCGTTAATACGCTACGCAGATGAGCGTAGGTCTGGATCAGGCCCATTATGAGGAATACTTGGGGGGAGGGCTGGAGGCACATTATGGGGGGTTGGAGGCACATTATGGGGAATACTGGGGTGGGGGCTGGAGGCACATGATGGGGAATACTGAGGGGGCTAGAGACACGGGCTGGAGGTACATAATGGGAGATACTGAGGTGGGGCTGGAAGCAAATAATGGGGAATACTGAGGGAGGGTTGGAGGCACATATTGGGAGATACTGAGGGGGGCTGGAGGCATATATTGGGGAATACTGAGGGGGGCTGGAGAAACATTATGGGGAATACTGAGGAGGCTGGAGGATCATAATGGGGAATACTGAGGGGGGCGGGAGGCACATAGTGGGGAATATTGAGGGGGGCTGGAGGCACATGATGGGGAATACTGAAAGGGCTTTAGAGACATGAAGGGGTAATTGGGGGGCTGGAAGACATGATGGGGATACTGAGGGGCTGCAGAGACATGATTGGGAAATTAGGGGGCTGCAGAGACATGATGCGGATACTGAGGGGCTGCAGAACTGAGGGGGATGGCACATGATGGGAAATACTGAGAGGGGTCTGGTAGAGGCACATAATGGGGAATACTGAGGGGGGCTAGAGGCACATGATGGGGAATACTGAGGGAGCTTAAGTCAAATGATGGGGAATGCTTAGGGGGACTGGAGGCACATGATGGGGTATGCTGAGTGCGGCTGGAAGCACATAATGGGGAATATATTGAGGGGGGCTGGAGGCACATAATGGGCTTCAGAGACATGATGGGGAAATTGGGAGGCTGCAGAGACATGATGGGAATATTGGGAGACTGGTGACACATAAGGGGGAGTACATGCAAGAGGGAGAGATTGGATGAATATATACACTGGACACACACAAAAACTAGATAACTAAGTGCTTACAAGGCTGTGCTTCTATTGCAGGGGTGCCCAAACAGTTGATCAGTCGATCGCGGCCGGGTGACCAGTCGACCGCGCTCCCATGTGTCCCGCTTACCGCTTCACAACTTGTCGTTGTGTTTTTTTTGTAAAGCCCATACCACTGCTTATGCAGCAGGGCTTTACCCTGCACAGTACAGGTTAGGACCAAACCTGTTACTGTGAATGGCAGTGACCGAAACCATGCAGTCAGTGCCATTCACAGTAACAGATTTGGTTCTACAGGGCTCCCATAGGAGCTCTGTATTACCGCTACCGCACCACGTGACTGCCAGCAGACTGAGAGAGGGAGCGCCAGAAAGAGGAAGCGCCGCAGAGGAAGGGACATCAAAGGTAAGTAACAGAGGCTGAACATAAGGGGCAGACAATGGAGGCTTGACATAAGGGGCAGACAATTAAGGCTGGACATAGGGGCAGACAAGGAAGGCTGGAAATAAGGGGCAGACAAGGGAGGCTGGACATAAGGGGCAGACAATGGGGGCCAGATATAAGGGCAGACAATGGGGACTGGACATAAGGGGCAGACAATGGAGGCTGGATATTTAAAGGGTCAGACAATGGAGGCTAGACATAATGGGCAGAAAATGGAGGCTGCACATAAGGGGTAGACAGGGGTGCTGGACATTAAAAGGGGCAGACATGGGGGCTAGACATTACAAGGGGCAAACATGGAGGCTGGACATTATAAGGGGCAGACATGGAGGCTGGAAATTAAAGGGGGCAGACATGGGGGCTAGACATTACAAGGGGTAGACATGGAGGCTGGACATTATAAAGGGCAGACATGGAGGCTGGAAATTATAAGGGGCAGACATGGAGGCTGACCATAGTAAGGGGCAGACAAAGAGACTGGACATTACAAGGGGCAGTCATGTAGTCTGGAAATTATAATTTGTTTAGTTTGTTTTATGTGTTCATTGGCTCATAGCCCCCTAAAAAGTATTGCATTGTGATTAGTTTGGACTATGGTAGATCTCAAAAGATTTTTTAAATTTAGAGTAGGTCCCTAAGTCTGAAAGTCTGGCCACCCCTGTTCTATTGTATTATGGTTACAAATGTTTTCTGTTTTTGTTTCACAAGGAGGCCTTTTTTAACTGCATTGAGGTTACAAGAATGTTGAATTTATTGTACAGTGGTCGGAAGGATGCAGTCTGTATTGTAAGGTGGCCTGTATGGTATAGCGGTCACTAGGATTATGTCTGTAAGGTATTTGTCCCTAAGATATATGGTCTGTATTGTGTTGCAGTTTTTAGGATGAATTTAGAATTCAGAATCCTTTAGAATTTAGAATTGTATAGTGGAGACTAGGATGCTGCCTGTATTGTATAGTAGCGACTTTGATTTGCTTTCTTTTATTGTGGTTACAAGATTGTGTTTTATGATGTTGACATGGATACTATACTCTAGTAACAATCATGATAAAGTGTTAAACAGGTGGGCGCAAATTTAAAGTTTGCAGGGGGGCATCGAACACCCTAGAACCGGCCCTGAGTACTCCCATGAAGTGCCAAAAGCCCCCCCCCAAGCCAGCTGAAATCAGCTGCTCTGTATAAACCTCCTGTATGAGCCTGTCGGTATTCATAGCAGGGGGGTGATCGGCCTGCCATTGCCTCCCCTGTCACCGGTCCTGTGTGACCCCTTGATATTTTGAAGGGGGTGAGATGCCCCCTCACTCCCCGTTCCGACGCCTATGCACACATACACCCTCAAAGTACCTAATTATTTTCAAAATTCAAGGGTCTTGCTTCCTGCTGTAATTGTCAGTTAACGTTGGCTGTGCAACAGTTGTATCATTGTTCAAAAGTCTCTGAGTTTAGAAAATTACTGTTGGGAGCGTGTATCTACTTTACCAATAGCGAAAGGCAGCTTTTACGAATAGAATGCAGCAGTTGCACTGGGTATAAAGTTAAGGTTAGGTCTTTAGGGAAAAGTTAAGGTTAAGCTGTGGAGCATGGAAGGTTAGGCTGTGTTGCATTGAGGGCTAGGGTTAGTCTGTGGATTATGGAGGGTTATGGTTAGGCTACGGGGCAGGGTGGGTTAAGGTTGGGCTGCTACAACAGGAGGGTTAGTGGTTTACTTATCTTTCGCCGTTCACGGTATTCACAACTCGGCCAGATGCTGTGAATTAGCATTCTTCATGGAGATGTCTCACAGTGACATTCCTACTGCCGCTCTTCGAAATGGACTTGTTCAAAATTAAGCCCTTCTAAGAGGCAAACCACAACCCAACAAAGTGATCTATGACAAGGTACACCCTTGGATGCAAAGGACTGACAGGTTTAACATATCTGTTTTATTCTATTCAACACTATCGATATGTCGAAAATTGTCATATAAAATAATGTAAGGTCCATAAATGTTCTGGTGCACATTACAGTAAGAGTTGTCAACATATCGACAGTGCCAGATAAAGTTGATATGTTAGACCTGTCGAACATTTGCTTCCATAACTGTCAACTTTATGAATTTCAATATTACATTACTTACCAGACTGTAAAGTCTTTTAAGCGATATAGTTAATTTTATTTGTAACATGTGTTCCCTACAATGTACTTACTCAGCATTTTAGAAACTCATTGGCAGATGATAAATTCAAAGTATATATTTTTTCTCTTACAAAAATATATGTAAAGGACCTATAGCATCAAGGCAAGAAAATGCTGGCAAGTAAAGCATTATCTGGCAGTGTTATTGATGTTATGACAGCACTACAACACTCATGAAATAAAACCCCATAAGAATAGCCAAATTACTTTTTTAAATTAAGTTCCTAAAGCAAATCTAACATTGAAGAAATAAGTTACAGCATACTGCGTCGAGACACGCGCTTGGATGTGTCACGGAATCCAAATCTTGTGGACCCTGTTCAGGTACCAAGGGAGTAAGGTGATGCGTAGGCGTAAATAGGAAACTTGCAGGTTTAATAGGGGTTCGGTGCATGTAGTGAAATACACAAAGGAATGAAGAATAAGTGCAATAGTCCAAATAACCGGAACAGAAGTCAGTGCAATAGTCCGGATTGGTAAGAACAGGAGTTGGAGTCCAGGAATGTCGATTGAGCCAGAGTCACTGGAAGAATGACCAGGATGGTGGATCCAGGTGAGTGGAGCAAGAGAACCGGAGACAGCAGGAGAAGATCAGCGGCAACCGGAGTAGCAGAGCTGGTGACAGCAGGGTTGAGCCAACTGGAACGCAGAACTGGAACTCAGGAGAAGACCATAGGACAGAACCTCAGGACGGAACCTCAGGACTGGTCCTTAGGGCTAGAGCGCTGAACTGGACTGCTGAGCTGGACCGGCAGGACTGGACGACTTTGTACATTATTGTTTATTATGAGACAGCACCGGGAGCCATAATTTATATGTAAGTGGAGTGCCAGTATACACCGAATATATATATAGTTATACAATATATACCTACTTGTCATAGTCTCTTTAAAAACTCTGAGTGTCACTCATTGCTTTATTTTATTTATTGGTACTTTTGGTTACAAAGAAGGCACCAGAGTCCTTTATTATTATATTATAATTTATTAGATAATATCATAATATAGAGAATAGAGATTATGGACCAGAGTCACAAGCACTTTATATTTACGTAAATTGATAACTGAGATACTAGGCATGCATAGTAACTTTTTACGCTATCTACGTGGCGTTTTGATACATAGATTTAAAGTCTGCATGTACACAATCTACGTATCAAAAAGTTACTACGCATGCCTAGTATCTCGGTATGGATATCTAGGCACCTATGTGGCACAACCTGCTTCTACAAGTGTGCTGCTAAAGGGACAACAAAAGAGGTGTTTCACTTCACCTCTAATGAGAGAGGGGCGACCTCACTTCACATATCAATGGTCATACATAAAAACTACATCAAATCTCAATTGTAAATCATAAATCTTATTTGTGTATAGTGAATGACTCCAGGTAAGTATATTAAAATAAGCTCTTCAACTTATATGCAATTCTCCTTCATATAACATAAGACCATTCAGATTGCCAAGATGGTTCCAATAAATTTATTTAGTCAAGATAAACAAACTTTAAATTTTTCACAAATGGGAATAAATACTTAGAGGTTATTGCAGATCTATGAATACACAAGCTAAGATGGAATACTATAGAGCAGGTGGAATAAAGGGCTCCCGGCACCTAGCTCCTGGTGAATACTCAATGCTATCTGTAGAGCTCTGCTCTTTTATTCCACTTCCCACAACCTTGTTGATCGATTTCACACTCAAATGAAATTTTTTAAATAGCTTTTTAAGAATCCTGATTAGTGTGGAGTGAGCGCAGTTGATGACTTCAATATTTATATGTCACCAGTAATATCATAATATTTTGAGACATTTAAAAAAAAAATGTCAATTTAATTTAAATTAAGGGCTATGTTCCAGTATTCCTTTTATTTAAATAAATATGTCAAAGATAGAGAATTTATACAAAACGGTTGCAAGGAGCAGGAAAGGACCATATTTTGTATGTGCACATACTACACTTCCATTACGGATCAGCTTTCCGTAATGGATGTGTTTCTAATGGGAGAGGAGAAGTATTTAAATAGTACAGTTAGGGCATGTGTCAGCCCTTACATATTATCCAGGCTCCTCAGTGTCCCCACTAAAAATGGGAAAAAAATTAAGGTAGGATCCACGGTTCTTTATGCTTCTGGACTGGATCCAGACTCACACAATTTGGGCGTTTTCTGATAACTAGACTCAAATTTTGCAGCAGCACATGTGCACACACCACATTTCCATTATGGATCCTGATCCTCTGGATATTACTCAACAAATATTTAGTCTGTACACATTAAAATTGCCATCTTCTGCAACCCAACATGGTATTGCTGAGATGCAGAGTTCTACTATTATTAATGTTGCTTCTAACATGGAACGACACCCAGAGGCTAGAGAAACACACACAGTCACGCACAAAATCAGTCATGCTCCACCCTCTTCTCAGACAAGGTGCACCATCACAAATACATATCCATGGTAATATTTCTACTTAATGATTACCTACTGCATCATTTAGTCAGTGCTTTCAAACATGGTGTATAACAAGGCTGCTTTCAATACAGAAATTTACAGATGTTTCATTTCCTGCCATAATGTATTTTGCAGATTACTTTGCAGGTATTAAATGCAAATTACTTTTACAGGAACTTGCATAGTGGAATAGTACAGAAAACCATGGTTATAAATGCTGAGCTAAAACACATGCTGTGAAAGTGCATTTGGGCATTTGGAAACACAAACACTTATTTATTTCTGTGTATGTCTTTTAAGTTGGCCCTACGGTATATGTTAATCAAGCCAATCAGCCAGTTATTCACAGAACATAGTCAAAACAGTACAGAATTTCAACAGATCCTTAACTGGTTTATTCAGCCTGATCGGTGTATGATGGGGATCACCTGAACCAATTACAAGGCAGTGTATGGATGCTATGCAATGTTCCCAGTGATAAGAGCCTTATGTTGGTTTCCAGAGACATGAAATAGTTAGTGTGGTCAGCTTCAACTATATGGACCGTATTCAGAGATCCGTCCGAGAAAAGTTTGCAATTATTCTCACGGACGTAGCAAGGAAACACCCCTGACACTCCCCTCACACAGACGGGTTTTCTGTGGCTTACGAGTGCCTCGACCTGCCTTATCTTTATGTGGGCATTTCCGTGCATCGAGTAGTCTTTTACGTGCGTGTCTAACCGCGCCCACACCTCGCCCACACTCCTTCATTAAAATGCCCCCTGTCCATTCTTATTTAAATTCTCACGTGCGTATTTTTACGTGGGCGATCCGTGCGTATTTACCCACGTTTAATTCACAAGTCCGTCCATGAGGCACTTCCGCTTTTATAGTCTACGTGAACTATATAAATAAAGTTACTACGCATGCGCAGTTGAAATGTACCTAAAAATACGCACGGAAATCGCAGCGGAAACGGTTCTCTGAATACGGCCCTATATCTCTACTACATTGATAAACGTTATCTAAGTGTGTTCAGTTTGTCTCATTAATTCTTTAGTAAAATATTACATTTTATTATTTCGTTATTACCATTAATTGTTTATTTATTCAGCCTGATCGGTGTATGATGGGGATCACCTGAACCAATTACAAGGCAGTGTATGGATGCTATGCAATGTTCCCAGTGATCAGAGCCTTATGTTGGTTTCCAGAGACATTAAATAGTGTAGTCAGCTTCAACTATATGGACCGTATTCAGAGATCCGTCCGAAAAAAGTTTGCAATTATTCGCATGGCAACACCCCTGACACTCCCCTCACACGGACGGGTTTTCTGTGTGCCTCGACCTGCCTTATCTTTATGTGGGCATTTCTGTGCGTCGAGTAGTCTTGTACGTGCGTATCTAACCGCGCCCACACCTCGCCCACACTCCTTCATTAAAATGCCCCCTGTCCATTCTTATTTAAATTCTCACGTGCGTATATTTACGTGGGCGATCCTGCGTATTTTTATGTAGGAGATCCCTGCGTATTTAACCACGTGCGATTCACAAGTCCGTCCATGAGGCACTTCCGCATGTATAGTCTACGTGAACTATATAAATAAAGTTACTACGCATGCGCAGTTGAAACGTACCTAAAAATACGCACGGAAATCGCAGCGAAAACGGTTCTCTGAATACGGCCCTGTATCTCTACTACATTGATAAACGTTATCTAAGTGTGTTCAGTTTGTCTCATTAATTCTTTAGTTAAATATTACATTTTATTATTTCGTTATTACCATTAATTGTTTATAGGTTATAGCTTAGATTCAGAACACTAATGGGAAAATATTCAAAATGTCAACAGAGTATCCCTTCTAGGAAAAAATGTTACCAGTGGAGTTCCCTGGGGATCTGTGTTATTTAATATCTTTCTTGGTGACAGTACACATGGTATTGAGGGGAAAATATGCCTTTTTGCAGATGATGCAAAGATATGTAACAGGGAAGACAAACCATGAGGGGCAAACAAAATGATTAATGACTTAGGTAGACTGGAGGAATGATCAAGTGCAGCAACATCAGTTTAATGCCAAAAAATACAAAAGCAAAAGCCCAAAGGCTAAATACTGCATTAACAACACCATTTTAGAAACTACATTACAAGGAAAAAGATCAAGGGTCACAATTTTAGGTGGCTTAAAGGCAGTCACTCAATGTATTAAAGGAATGGGAAAACCAAGTCAGATGTTTGGTTACATAGGAAGAGGAATTAGTAGCAGAAAGAGAGAAGTAGAGATGTCACTTTATAGGTCACTGCTATGGCCTTACCTTTAAAACTGCCTTCAGTTCCAGAGAACATATCTCCAGAAAGACATAAATCATTAGAGACTAAGCAAAGAAGGGCAACTAAATTGGTACATGGCCTATGTCACAACACATATGACAAAAGACTAGAAGAACTCAACATGTATAGCTTGGATAAGAAAAGGAAGAAGGGATGATTGCAGCTTTCAAAAGAGTAAATGTAGTAGATCATGAGTGCATGTGTATAAAGTGGAGGGTGGTAGGTTAGAGGAAATGTGGGGAAAAAATACTTCACTGAAAGAAAAGTTGATGCATATGCCTAACTAAGTATAAGTACTGGTATGCCCACCCATGGTTTTTTTTAAGATTTAACAGACATTGCCTGATCCTACATTGTGTCAAATGTCAAGGCACTCTATGGGCCTCATTTACAAAAAACGATTTGAGGCAAATCGCCTCAAATCGCGTGATTTGAGCCTCTGAAGTCACATCACGGTATTCAGAAATGCTCAAATCGCGTGATTTGAGTGTGTAAAAAAATCGCAATGGCAAACATCGCTGGACATCGCGATTCAGAAATCGTCCAAAAATAGAAAAAAAAAATCGCGGCATTCACTAAAAGCGATTTGAAGAAATCGCCTTTAGTGTGATTTAAAATCCCCCCCAAAAAATTGCAGCCAGAGAGCTGCGAGTTCCGGCTGAGGTGCCGTCCCGAACCAGCAAAATCACATGTCAACAGAGTTGACATGTGTTTTTGTATGTACAAAAAATAATTGCAGCATGGCTAAAATCCTTAGCCATGCTGTACTTATAGAACTGCAAGGCTCAGGATTGATGAGCCTTGTAATAATATCAGCGGCTGTATGGCTAACGATTCTAACCATGCGTGTGTCTGTGTAGTGTGTAAAAAAAAAAAAACACTAAACATTAAACACACACACGTTCTGAAGAACGGGACATCATCATCACAGACTCCAGTAAAGAACAAGACTTCTATCAATTGCTGAGAATTCTTCACAGAAATAAGAAAATCCAAAGAAAGATGACAGCAAACTGTGAGTGATGGAATTTTTTTATTTATTACACACGATACACTACCTACATTACACATAGCTTAGGAGAGATGACCACTTCCCCTCAGCTTAACCCTAAGACTCCCCTCCCCACAGCCTGACCCTAACCCTCCCCTTCCATTACTGTAACCCTAACCCTCCCCTTCCATTACTTTAACCCTACCCTTCCTTCCCCGCTGCCTAATCCTAAAACTCCCCAAAGAGTGTTGCTCACCTCTCCAGTCGATGCGATGGGTCTCTCCAGTCAGTCCAGTGGGTGCGTTGGGTCTCTGAAAAATGAATGGGTATGTATGCCGATCTGCATACTTACTCATTAAAAAAAAAAAAAAAAGCGAAAATGGCTGCCTTTTCCAAATAGAGACAGCTGAAAATTAGCTTTTGGCTGTCTCTGCTTCTAAAAGACACCATTCCCTGCGGTGACATCAGTATACATAAGTTCTTGTTATACTGAATACACAGGAAACTGAAATAATTATGGCATTGCTACTTTAATCACTATTGATATCAACAGAAAGGGGCAGTAAATGTAATGATTAACTAAGCAACATGAAGTACTAATGAAGAATTGATTTTGTATATTCTACAAATGAACTGTATGTAAGGATTTATAGTGGGTGGTTCTTCAGTAGTCTTGGCTATTGATAGTCACAAAAAAAAGCCCTCATGGATCTTTTACATAGTGCAGAGCAGCAAGAATGTGTGTCTAATGAGCTATAAGCTCCTGTAAAGCTATTTACCATTTCTGCTCGCTGATTAGTTTCTTTCTTGGAATTAGCCTGATTCTTGAGAATTATTTATTCCAAAAATTCAGCTTTTTATTTGCTGACTGAGAATCAGCTGTATTGCATCTCCTATCTGTATATAATTAGCTGACCCTTGTGGGAAAGTACACCCTTTACCAACATTATAAATGCAGTGTTTTTCCTTTCGGAGCTCATAAATATTCAAAGTCCTAAAAGAGAGCCACTGCGCTTGCTTCATACAGTGTCCTTTGAGATGGTATCCAGCGTGGGTCTTTGTTGGAAAAGTGAATAAGTAAATATAAATTTTATGCTAACCAGGCTAACTGGCTGAAAAAGAAGCTAGCCTGGCTAGCAAAATTAACCCAAAATCAAAATTAATAGTAATAAGAGCCCCATAAATCATAGCATATAATTATAACTAACTCTCTTTGCACTATTTAGAGGCATGTTTAAAAAACATAATTGCCAATTTTCTCTCTCTAGATACCCTTTTTAGACCAAAAGACCAAACACAGTGAAGAAACCCATTGGGACAGTTTCATAAAGTCCCGCAAAAAAAAGAATAGTTGGGTAAGTGGTTTGTTTACCACTTACCCTCTGTAACATGCTATAAAAAGTATATGTATGATGGAGGCCTAGAAAAATATGTAGCATTGTGGAGGGACCCAGGTAATAACACACATCTTTGTACAAAATGTATATATTTAAGTTAAAAATCAAGTTATACCAGGTTTGACGGCTCTCTATTTTTTCCCTTTGGGAGATCTCAGAGGAAAAAAAGAGATGCCAGTATGTGGGATTAAAGTCCTGCCCCCTGTCCATCAACACTATATATAGTGTTACTATGGAATAGGGCGGTGCTTGATGATGCAAATTACGTCATCAAGTATCACCCAATCCCTAGAAGCCAAAGGAATTACAGTCAGTATTAATATGCAGGGGGAAGAACATTATTTACATAAATTCAAGACCTCATGTCCATTGTCGGAGATTTGCCGGATCTCCCGGGATATCGGAAGAAATACCCGAATTGTGGGCGTCTCCTAGATATTGCGGGAGCAAAACACATAATAGCATGTCATTTCATGTCTGTCTTTTCTTACTGTCCCCTTAGAAAAGAGAAAGTGTTTTGAATCTAAAACTCCTGAACCTTAGCATTGACACTGCTGTGTCCATAGTGGACTGAGGGATATTGAATATAGAATAGATTGCAATTGTTTTTTATCCTTTCTGTGTTTTTCAGTGACTTTAGAAGCAGTATTGCAGAAATTCATATAAATTTGTATCAAGAAGGATTCTGTTGTATTAAAGTCAATTAGTGTGGGGTCTGTTTATGCTTGTAAAGGCATGGTTAATGTCAAATGTGATAATTATCCAATTACAAGAGCAGCATATCTGGTTGCTTTTTTAATGTGCATTCCTAAATAGATAAAGTGTAGCCTTTAATGAATATATATATAAAAAAAAGTGAAACTGTTCAAGATTATACAAAGATTGATCACACACAAATGTAATAAAACATAAAGGACACAGTAGATATTCCACTATTTAATATCTAGAGCAGTGATCGAAGTGTAAATTTAGAAGATTTAGAAATAATAGAAGTGAATGGAGATTTATAATGAAATCAGTGGGAGAAGTGATGGTATGGCATACCTCCGTATACACCCTCACTTCCAGCCCTGATCTAGAGGGGAATATCTATTCCAGATGGAAGTGACTTACTGTACCTGTATATAAAATGGATTGATTTTGTAAAGTGTTTACTGCTGGCAATTAGCGCAGTTCTTCAACACTTAAACGCTGTATAGACTCACTTCCAACGCCAACTAAAAACTGGATATATCATTGCTTTGAATACACTTCCTGGAAATGACCCGCCCATTGTAGGATGCTAACTTGTGGACTTGTGAGCTCTGGGAAGGTCGTGAGGATGTTCTGATGTTTGATAGACAGATCATTGTTTGAATGCTTATAAAGATATTATCATTAGCAGTATAACAGAATGTAAGAGGAAACAAAGAACTTACAAGAACAGTTACCTGGGTGCGGAGTCTTTGTCATCAGGTGGTGTTCCCCATTGCCCCTGATGGTGGGGTTGGAAATGGCTGCGCCCCAACGACAGGTCACGATCCCTGGAACCAGACTTGCGATAAGAGGTAAAATACGTAAAGAGGGACAAATGTACAGAACGAGCAGGAAGCGGGAACAGACTAGTCAGAAGAGACTGACTAGTGGAGAACTACAAGGAACACGTAAACAAAACTACGGACCAAGGGGAAAAGATACGAAACTGACAGGACTAACAAAACTCACTGGGACACCCACTCACCCAGTCAAACAGCGCTACCCCGAAGGGGTAACAAATACAGGCACACAGGAGAAAGCTAGGGTTAGACACTAGGTAATAACACTAGGGAGAGAGATAGAGAGGGAACTGGTAAACAAGGGGTTAATGGCAAGTAACAAAGCAGGGCTGGAGGGGCACTCAAGTAAGCATAAAGGCAGAGCAAAGGACCAAGGAGCTGAGAACAAGGGACAAAGAGCAAAGGCTAAGGGACAAGAGACAAGATCAAAAGAGCAAAAGAGAGAAGGAGCACAAGGCAGAGAAACTGGGCACGTAAAGGACTTTATAACCAGCACTGAGTTAAGGTAGCGCTGGCTATTTACAGGGGAACTGGCCAATCAGGGCTGAAGGATTGGACCAGCCCCCTGTTATGATAGATGGCTGTTCCCAGTGGGGGAATCAGAATAAATACAGCTGGGGACTGAGCTGGGCAGGAGAAGGAGAAAGTGTCCTCGCTGCCTAGCAGCCAGGACAGGTGACCACTACTGCCTATGAGAAGCGCCGCAGCGGGCATGAGGAAGGAGAAAACATCCTGGCAACCAGGACGCAGCCACTGCCGTGAGAAACACGTGGATCCCGGTGCTAGGAGAGTGCCGGGATCACACAGCGCGAGCCGCGGAATGAGTGCGGTGGCTCGTAACACAGAAAAGCCACATCACTTACTAAATCTGTATCTAGTAGGTTTCTGCTGTTTTAAAGCCAAATAATGTGTCGGTTTTTAGACTTGTGAAGGAATTGTCAGTGTCAAATGTAATAATTACCTGTCTGATTCTTTATATTAACAAGTTAACGATAAAAAAATAACACATAAAAAAAAAAGCTCCAGGATCACACAGCGCGAGCCGCCGAATGTGTGCGGTGGCTCGTAACATTACCCCCCACCCCTGACAGGGGGGGGGGTCAAGGAACCCCTTAGCCTAGGTTTCCAGGGGAATTTCTTGTAGAAGTCTCTTTTAAGTTTATCAGCATTGACTTCTCTGGCAGGTACCCATGATCTCTCTTCTAGTCCTTCCAGTGAATGAGAAAATTAAGTTGACCTTGTACCCACTTGGCATCCAGAATAGAGTTGACAACAAATTCTTGTTAATAATTAACTAGAACTGGAGAAGGTCTTCTGAAAACACTGGTGGAGAATTTGTGGGAGAAAAAGGGAACAATGAAAAGTGCAAGGGATACGAAAACTGCGGGGCAGATTTAACCTGAAGATGACATGATTGATCCTTTGAATTATTTGATAGGGACCAAAGAATCTGGGACCAACCTTTTTGGAAGGTTGGCGAATCCGGATATTACAGGTAGACAGCCATACCCATTGCCTGACCTTGAAGGACGAAGTCTTTCGGAGACGATCAGAGAATTTTTTTGACTGAAGATAAGACAACTTGATCGCTGCATGCACCCTTTTCCAAATGGATCTGAGCCACCGGGTAAACTTGTGAGGATGTTTAACAGTAGAGGGTATGGAATGAAAAGAATGAAAAGAATTGGCATGAAGGTGAAGGCCAAAAACGCAGTAGAAAGAAGACATGCCTGTGGAGGAATGATTGGCATTATTATAGGCGAACTCAGCCCAGGGGGGACACTCCACCCAGTTGTCATGGAACTTGGAAATAAAGCAACAAAGGTACTGTTCCAGAGATTGGCTGACAGATTCTGTCTGGCCATTAGACTGAGGATGATAGCCTAAAGAGAGGCTGATGTTGAGGCCGCGTGATGAACAGAAGGAATGCCAGAAACGAGACACAAATTGAACACCTCGGTCTGAAACGATATCAGAAGGCAATCCATGGAGCTTGATGATGTGTCGAACAAACAGGGAAGCAAGAGCCCTGGCACAAGGTAATTTGGTAAGAGGAATAAAGTGAGCCATCTTAGAAAAACGATAAACTACTACCCATATGGTGTTACATCCTGATGAATTGGGCAGATCGGTGATGAAATCCATGGAGATATGGGTCCAAGGTGTAGAAGGAGCAGATAATGGAAGTAGCAGGAAACAAATTCGACCAAGTCTTTAGCCCAGGAAGGCCACCAGACTTGCTGAGAGAGGAGTCTCCTGGTCTTCGTAATACCAGGATGTCCAGCAGTTTTGCTGGAATGAAATTCAGTAAGGACTGGCTTCCTGAGAGCTGGGGGAACAAAGAGCAGGTTGGGAGGCATCTCCTGTGGAGCTTCACTCTGAAGACCACAGAGCTGGAAGAACAAATCTTGAGTGAGTCCAAGAACCACAGATGAAGAGGAAACAATAGGAAGAGGAGTAGGTTTGGAGGCATGAGAATCCAGGAAACTGCAGCTTAGAGCATCTGCTTTGAGATTTTTTGAGCCTGGACAAAACGTGATGAAAAAGTTGAACCGTGTGAAGAACAAAGCCCATCGAGCTTGACGAGAATTGAGTCTTTTAGCAGATTCAATATATATAAAGTTTTAATGGTCAGTGAATACTTTAATAGGATGGAGAGAGCCCTCCAACCAATGCTTCCATTCTTCGAAAGCCCACTTGATAGCGAGAAGTTCCCGGTTTCCCACATCATAATTGGTCTCAGGATCCAAAAACTTCTGGGACATGAAAGGACACAGATGTAACTGGTCATCCAGAGGGTCAACTTGCAAGAGGACAGCTCCAGACCCCACATCGGAGGCATCGACTTCAATGATCAAAGGCAATTCAGGATTGGGGTGACGGAGAACCAGGGCTGAGATGAAGGCTTGTTTCTGAATGCTTCTAAGGCTTGAGGAGGCCAATTTTTTGGATCAGCCCTTTTCTTTGTAAGGGCAGAAATGGGTGAAATCAACATAGAAAAACCACAAATGAATCTTCTGAGGAAGTTAGCGTATCCCAGGAAACTCTAAATGGCTTTAAGGTTCGTGGGTTGGACCCAATCCAGGATAGCCTTGACCTCATTGGGATCCATTCTAAAGCCAGAAGAGGAGATGATAAAACCTAGAAAGGCCACCTGAGGAACTTCAAACTCACACTTTTCCAGCTTGGCATAGAGGGAGTTCTCACAAAGTTTTTGCAGGACAGATCTAACATGTTGGAGATGTTCAGCCAGGGAACAGGAGTAGATCGAAATATCGTCCAGGTAAATGATGACAAATTTCCCTAGAAACTCACGCATGACGTCATTGATGAGATCTTGAAAAACCGCTGGAGCATTACTTAATCCATACAGCATCACTAAGTACTCATAGTGGCTGGACAAGGTATTAAAAGCGGTCTTCCACTCGTCACCTTCTTTGATACGAATGAGCTTATAAGCACCACGAAGGTCAATCTTGGAAAAAATAAAAGCTTCTCTGAGTTGATCAATCAAGACAGAATTGAGAGGTAACGGGTAGGTGTTTTTGATGGAGATCTTGTTCAGAGACCTATAGTCAATACAAGGGCGTAAAGTTCCATCTTTCTTTTTCACAAAGAAAAATCCTGCTCCCAGAGGGGACTTAGAGTTAAGGATAAATCCTTTAGTGAGGTTTTCCTTGACATAATCCTCCATGGCCTTGGTCTCAGGGCGTGAGAGAGAGTACAACCTGTTCTTAGGGAAAATAGCATCAGGCAGAAGTTCAATGGAGCAATCATAGCTTCGATGAGGAGGAAGAACATCGGCTGCACCTTTAAAAAAATCATCAGAGAAGTCTGAATAATGAACTGGAAGGCTTGGGAGCCCAGCGAGTGGGAGTTGGGCACGGAGAGGTAGCCCAGTGCACAGGACAGAAGTTGCTCCAACCGATGATGTCACCCTTTTTCCAATCGATGAGAGGACTATGGAGGTGAAGCCAGGGATGACCCAGTATGAGAGGGGAAGCCAGACAATAAATCAGGTACAAAGGTAACTCTTCTACATGTAGAGCACCCACGCAGAGAAGGAGAGAAGAAGTGGTAAACGAGACTCTTCCGACAGAGAGTAGTTTTCCATCCAATCCACAGACAATGAGAGGAGGTTTGAGTTGCAGAAACGGAATGTTCAGAGACTTGGCAAAAGAAATATCCAAAGAGTTGCCAGCCACACCGCTATCCAGGAAAGCAGACATATGGTGAACAGTCCCTTGGTACGTGAAAGCGGCTGGGAGTAACAACGCATTCTTGGAAGGGAACACTTGTGAGCATAGACGTATCTCTTTCCCAACGTCTATGCTTTGTCTTTTACTGGACAGGTTGTGAAGTCTCATAAGAAATTACCACGGAGGCCACAATAAAGACATAGGCTGGAGACTCGGCACCGATCCCTTTCCTCCTTGGTGAGGCGGGTAGCTCCCAATTGCATGGGCACTTCCGTATCCCTGGTAGATGGAAGAGGAGGTAGCCAAGGAGGGCTAACAAATGGAGCTGCTGCAGAGTCTCTTTCTTTCTTCTCCTTAAAGCGTCGGTCAATACTAACGGCGAGACGCATAAGTTTCTCCAAGGAATTAGGAGGAGAATATTTGACCAGGCATCCTTGACTTGGTCCGACAGGCCTAGACGATACTGGTTACAGAATGCAGGATCATTTCACAGGCGCTGTATTCTTCTGCCGAGCGTCGGCCTTGACGAAGATTACACATCAGGGATTCAGCAGATGAAACATGATCAGGATCGTCATATAGCAATCCTAGAGCTCTGAAGAAAAGGTCTACAGAAGAGAGTGTAGGATTGCCTGCCGGAAGTCCAAACGCCCAGGACTGAGGGACTCCCTGTAGTAGTGAGATCACTATTCCCACCCGTTGTTCTTCAGTTCCAGATGAGACGGGACGCAGGCAGAAGTAGAGCTTGCAACTCTCTTGGAAATCCCCGATCCCCAGAGAAGCAATCTGGAAGATTGAGCTTGGGTTCGACAATCGTGCATTGCTGAGGCTCCCAAGCAGCTTGAGGTGCAGCCTCATGAGCGGCCAGACGCTCCAAGAGACCTTGGACCACCTGGGAAACGTTTTGGATCTGGTTGGCCAGAATCTAGGCGGGGTTGAGGGTTCCATTGGGATCAAGGACCCAATGTATGTGGGCTGGTTATACTGTAAGAGGAAACAGAATGGTTACCTGGGTGCGGAGTCTTTGTCATCAGGTGGTGTTCACCATTGCCCCTGATGGTGGGGTTGGAATTAGCTGTGCCCCAACGACAGGTCGCGATCCCTGGAACCAGACTTGTAATAAGAGGGAAAATAAGTAAAGAGGGACAAATGTACAGAACGAGCAGGAAGCAGGAACAGGCTAGTCAGAAGGGACTGACTAGTGGAGAACAACAAGGAACACGTAAACAAGACTACGGACAAAGGGGCAGAGCAAAGGACCAAGGAGCAAGGAGCTGAGAACAAGAGCAAAGAGTAAGATCAAAAGGGCAAAAGAGAGAAGGAGCACAAGGCAGAGAAACTGGGCACATAAAGGACTTTATAACCAGCACTAAGGGAAGGCAGTGTTGGCTATTTACAGGGGAACTGGCCAATCAGGGCTGAAGGATTAGACCAGCCCCCTGTTATGATAGGCGGCTGTTCCCAGCGGAGGAATCAGCCGCAGAATAGATACAGCTGGGGACTGAGCCGGGCCTAGCAGCCAGGACAGGTGACCACTGCGGCCTACCAGAAGCGCCGCAGTGGGCACTAGGAAGAAGAAAGCATCCTGGTTGCCTGGCAACCAGGACGCAGCCGCTGCCATGAGAGACGCGGAATGATTGTGGCGCCTCGTAACACAGAAAAGCCACATCACTTACTAAATCTGTCTCTGTTTCTGCTGTTTTAAAGCCAATTAATGTGTCAGTTTTTAGACTTGTGAAGGAATTGTCAGTGTCAAATGTAATAATTACCTGTCTGATTCTTTATAGCTAACAAGTTAACGATAAAAAAAATAACACATTAAAAAAAAAAAGCTCTGTACAATCTAACCCCATAAATAAATAATTTTACATTTGTTTCCTAACAAACCCCATCTTCTTTTTTCATACAATATTATAACACTGACTATAAAAGTATATATTTAAGCCTTTAAAGAGCAATATTCTTTCACGGAAATGGCTAAACCACTCGATTCATCAAATCTGGTGACCAATTAATTCCTCTGTAAATACATTTACCTAATTTTGCAATATCATTTTATTTTTATTTTGCATATCAATAAGTAGAGATGTGCAAACACCAGTTTGCAATTTTAGAATTGGTTTTAAAAACCAAGTTCATGGTTTGGTTTAGGTTTAGAATTATGAAAACCACCCTTAAAAGATTTGTTTTATTCTTTTGGATTTCCTTATGGTTTAAAGATGTAAAATCACGTACTGTGTAGCAGTTTTTGCTGACACATTTTTAAAAATCTCATTAACCATTTTTTGCAGTAATTTATAGTAAATTTTATGATGATTACACAGATGATTACAAGATTACGCAATTACTATATTAACTGTCTCTGCATTTTCAGAACTTGTCACAGCACTGCTTTACAACTAATGTTAATTCTGGATAAGTGTGGATTTTTGGGTTGTCTTTCACTGCCACCAGACCTAATGACCAACACTCTTCAGACACTTTGGACCGTATTCACAAGAGTGAGTTAGGTGCGGACAGATCTGCACCTAACTCACTTGTTCAGCCCATAACCTACCCCTATTTTTAGGTACCTTTATAACACTTAAGAGTGCCATAGGGCTAACTGTGCGTAGCTTCCTTCTTAAGAAGGAATCTACGCATGGAAAATGCCTCTCCCAGCCCTCCCCGGCTAATCTAAATCACTCCCCCCTCCCACTTATAACTGAGCACTCCCGAGGCAGCATAAGCACACCTCTTTTCTACTAAACTACTTGTTAAAGACAGCACAGAGGCAATCTACATCCCTAACTGGTACATAGATTGCGAAAATGTACTACTGTGCATGCGCAGTAGTTACATTCTGCAAATTACGCACCTAAGAAGCCGGAGCTTCCTATTTGTGAATCCAGTCCTATGTCACTAGAAATGTAATTCCTAAACTCCAGCATGATAGACCTCAGCCTTACTAAGGCATTCCCCATGAATATCTTCATTACCAAGAAGGAAAGTTAGAAAGTTGAAGTTGCAAAGTTGTAATTCTTCATTATTCAAGAAGGTAAGGTAGAGCGCAGTTACGTAAGGATGTGTCAAGATGAATGCAAAACAAAAATCTTGCCATGAAAAGCTTATTGACATCATTTATATTGAAATATATGTAATACAATAGACTACAGTGGGCTTGCCCAGCCTGTGTGACTCTCCAGGGGTTGCAAAACTACGAGTCCTTGCATGCTTTGTCAGGTGCCAGATATGCCATGCAGTGAAAGCATGCTGGGAGTGGTAGTTTCAAAACACAGTAAGAACCATATATGAAATGCTCTGTAATGGTATTCAATGTAAACAAATATTGTACAGGAAAAATATGATCAATGTAATAGTAAATGATTTACAGTATTTAAGGAACATTTTTTATGTGATGCCATCGGGTGCCACCCACCTGACGGTCTGTCATCCGTGCTGTTTGCACCTTCTACAGCTCCATGTGATGCCTCTGGCAGAATGGAGTTTCTTCCACGTAGACATGAAATCAATCAAGTGTATTTCAGGAAGATTAGTGGGTGAGAGATGAGGTAAAGAATTAGCCCAAGGATGTTGCCCAAAAACACAAAAGAATAGAGAGGTGTTGGTTGAGGAATGGCACGCATGTTTCTAAGCAAGATCAGCCCATGGAAAGTATTGGGGGTAGTACTAGAGCGCAATAATTCCTTTGAGAGCTATGGATTGCAATGCAGGATTCATTTTGTATTGTGGAATTATATCATCAGGAATTCCTCCTAATGAGAAAATAGATAGAAAAGTGTTGGTAGTGAAAAACACTGATGAAAATATCTATCCATGGATGAAACGCTGAACTGTTTACTAGCTGCTAGCACAATATTTATTACTAAACTCGTGGAAGGCGCTGTTTTGTATTTTTTGTTTTAGTTTTTATTTTTTTGAAACGCTGAACTGCCTGGTATAGTATATGTTTTACCCACAGCACAGTAACTAGACAGCTAGCATGCATTTGCTAAAGATAACATAACAGAGATAAGGTACTATGGCATGACACATAGCTTGACAAACGTCTGGTTTGGGAAACAAAAATCCGCACATAAGAGGAGGTTTTTATTGTGGTCTTTTGACCTGGCTTGACAATGCAATTCTCATGGCTGTGCAGTGGTAACTGTTTTGCCTGCCTTTCTTGGGTGCAAACATCAACAATGTCATCCTCATGGCTTTGTTATGCATCAAAACAATAGGGTTCTTCTATATCCCTATTATTTTCAGAACCTAAATTGCCACCCTCTACCTGAGGCATATCACTATATTCCAAAGTGGCATTCTGAATTATTACTTTCCCATCATCTGTTCAATACATGAGGAATGTTTAAAACATTGTTGCTTTATTACAGTGTCAGAATCTGAAAGGTCATGCTCATAGACCCTTTTTCACACTCCTATATCAGCCATTTGCTTTATTAAAGGGTATCCTTGTACATGTAGAAGCTGCACCACTTACCCTAAATATAGCCATTGTTTCAGCCTTTAATTGCCACTTTGGGATAACTCTAAACCACTCTTAAAATATATTAGCTACTTTACTCTTCTTAGTCAAATAAGTAGTACCATCTGTAACTTTTAACTTCTTCTTAGAACAATCAAACTACAGGATGCCAAGCTAGCACTGTGCCCAGTATTGTGGGATGTTCCAGATCTATTGACTGATCCATAATTATACCAATACATTTTATTTTTGTAAGATTTTTTTTATATATTCACTGATTACAGCAGCAAATCTACACATACCTCCCAACTGTCCCGATTTCCGCGGGACAGTCCCGATTTCGGTGCACTGTCCCGCTGTCCCGCCCGTTGTCTTGTTTGTCCCGA